>JAUPMH010152889.1:0-13729 GCA_032270665.1 Metridium farcimen
GAATCTTTTTATATAAATTACGACACGGTCACGGCACGGTACCGTACGTTGCACAGTCATACGAAATCCGCTCTAATTCAAACATATTACGTGTACTACCACCCTGATGATGGCCAAGATGGCCGAAAGCTTGGTATCTATATCATAATAAATCATAACGCAGAAGAAACGTTATCATCAATTTTTAAATAAAATATCTGTTTCTTGGCGTTTGAAATCCCTGATAAAACCCTCACTCTCGTTTTTGAGATATTACTTCTCAATTTTTCTCTTCTCTTGTTCTGTATTGTTTTTTTTTAACTTTCCTCTCGTTCTCTATTCGTTACAATAAATATTACCATAATACATACTATAATATCAGATCAGACCATTCACTCTTATACATACTATAATACATACTTTATGTTTAAATTGTAAATTGCGATGAGGAGATTTGATACCTACATAAGCCTTGTGGATTCCCATCAAATCACCTCGCCAATATAACTGTATGTTTTAATACATAAAATGTAATTAGATAACTAAGATGGCAAAAATTAAATAAATACCAAACTCATTTGTTTTGTTTCCATAGGAACATCTACATCCGTTGGCAAGGTTGTCGCAAATGACCTCGATTCTGGTTCATCTGGTGCAGTCAGCTACAAACTCTTACAGACTGTGGACCTGTTGAGTGAATCGCTGTTTGAAGTCAATAAAGACAGTGGTGTTATCACAACCCTTAAGACTTTAGACTACGAAGACATCAAACAACATGTCCTTTTTATCCAGGCTGAGGACAACGGGGCGTCAAAGCTAAGTGGTAAGAGAAGAAAAGTAATTGTATCATCGTCACTGCCATCAGCAGTTTCATCATCATCATCATCATCATCATGATCTGTATTAGCGAGCATCATAGTCTTTAATTATCATCATCATCATCATCATGATTGATCTGTATTAGCGAGCATCATAGTCTTTAATTATCATCATCATCATCATCATCATGATTGATCTGTATTAGCGAGCATCATAGTCTTTAATTATCATCACCATCATCATCATGATTGATCTGTATTAGCATCAACGTCTTAAATATCACCATCAACAACGTTATCATTGCCTTCATCAGCATTTTCATCATCCGTCGCAGCATAATCATCATCATAAATATCATGATCATCAACATCATTAACAAAATTATCATCATCATCATCATGACCATCGTTACTATCATGATTACGATCATCAACGACTCTAATCATCAAGGGTAATCATCATCGGCAGCATCGCTACGTACATGACAATCGTCATCATCACTCATTATAATCATGATCCCTTTTAAATATATATCCTCACTTTTATTCAGTATCATCATAAATTACGGCTGTAGCCTGTACGTCATATCCGCACCTTTTCTCCGTTGTTAAGAAAACGTCCGGACGTGACGCAGGTTTTATTAATGTTGTTACCATTTGATTAACAAAGAAATAATAAAAATGCATCATTGATTGATATCCTGTCTCGCAAAAGGTTTATCATTATTTTAACATGAGGGTTGTTTCTATCTCAGCTATCACTGAAGTCCATATCGACGTTGAAGACGTTAACGACAACTCCCCGAAGTTCTCCGCCGCGTCTTATCGTGCTAAGGTCGCACTAGATGCAGTTGTTGGAGAACACATCGTCCAAGTCACTGCAACAGATCTCGACAGTGAAAAGAACGCTCAGCCAACATACGAAATCGAAAGTGGCAACGACGAGAAAGCATTCTCGGTCAACAAGGAGAATGGCCTCATTACTGTAGCTAAATCACTGACAACAGTAGCAGCAGATAAATTCACCCTAAAAATTAAAGCCCAAGACCGAGGATCGAGTCCGAAAAGCACCGACGTCAATGTTGAAATCAACGTATACCTTCCCGACGGACCCCCTAAGTTTGTTGTCTCCCCCATTTACGCCAAAGCTACGGAAGGTCTTGAAGCCAACAAGCGAGTAGCTGTTGCTAAGGCCGCGACATCTGAGGCTTTGAAATACGAAATAACATCGGGAAATACGAACAATATGTTTAAGATCAACCCTTCTACGGGAGAGATTCTAACGACACGTGTACTTGACTATGAAGAAGCTGCTAAGTACGAACTGGTCATTATCGCACTAGATACCCGTGATAGACGAGCACAAGTTACTGTAATTATACAGGTCAACAACGTTAATGACAACAAGCCCATGTTTCCTGGCGAGGTCGATGGACAGATAGACAGAAAAGTATCAGGACCATTTTCAAAGGGCGTGGCTGTCACGCGGCTCGGTGCTATTGACAAAGACGTCGGTGATAAAATCGAGTACAAGTTAACTCCAGCTTCAGTTTACAACAACTTTGATATGGACAGCCAAGGCCAGCTGATTGCTAAAAACAATCTTGCCAATATCCCGTCTCAGTATCGGTTTAAAATAACCGCAAATGATAACGGCTCACCGAGACAAATTCACAGTGCGAATGTACGAATGGTGTTTGTTCGTTACAGGCCAAAACAACAGCCAATCAGAGCAATGATACCAGAATCCTCACCTGTAAACAGCGGTGTTACTCAAGTACCTAAATACTTCCCTACTGGCGCGTTTGAGATAATATTCCCTGAGAAATCGAACTTTACTATTGATAACAAAGGGGTCGTCCGACTAACCTACCCGTTAGACTTTGAAAAACAAGCTTTCCATTTAATTACAGTCCGTGAGAAACAAACCGTGGGTAAGCTGACAAATGACATTGACGTCGAAATCTACGTCATAGACCTGAATGATAACAAGCCGTTTTTCACGATGACTTCCACTCTAGGTCGCGTAAACAAGAACGCTCGTGCCGGTGCTAATGTGTTTCAGTTAAGCGCACGTGACCTCGACAGCGGTTCCAATGGACTTGTGGGATTCCAGCTACTGAGCCCTGAAAGTCCATTCACGGTTAATCCTTTTACAAAAAAGATAGAAGTAGGCAGAGGACTGTCTGATGTTAGTCGGTATTACCCTAAAGCCTTACCATTTGATTATGGTAGACCACGTAATAATGGCACCCAAGCTTCCATTGATGTAGAAACATCTCAAATTCCACCCCTCTTCTCCAAAACAAGTTATCGTTTCAGTGTGTCTGAACGTGCGCATATTGGTAAGAGCATTGGTACAGTCGAGGCTAAGAGTGCATCAGGAGCGAGGCTTGACTATAGTATAGCCGAAGGTGATGTTAACGACCGATTCAGCGTAAAATCTGACGGCAGAGTGGTGTTGAATTCCTTGCTCATCAACAGCCCTCCTCAGTTCAACCTGAAAGTCAGAGCCCAGGAACAAATCCCAAAACCGTTGCATTCATTTGTACAAGTTATCATCGATGTCGTCAATGCTAATGATTTTCATCCATACTTTGAGAAGCTGTTTTACAAAAAAGATCTTCTCGAAGATAAAAGTGTCGGAACGGTTGTACAGACTGTAAAAGCTTACGACTGTGACTGCCCTTCGTCCTGTCAGTGCGAGCGAGGACTTCTCAAATACAAGATCGAGCCTCGGGATTATTTTGCCATTGATGAGGACACTGGGAAAGTCATGATCGCTAAGAAACTTGATTATGAGGTCAGCTTAGTTCATCTTCTTAAAATCACGGCGATTGACACTGGTTCTGTTAAGTACACGGCTGTATGCTATTTAATGGTCACTGTGACTAACCATAACGACAACAAACCTGTGTTTTCAAACAATGCTTATGAATTCCGTATTACTGAGGGCGCTCTGACAAACTACGATCTCGCTGCAGTAGTAGCAGTTGACGATGATGGTGATAAAGTAGAATACTCGATGGTTACGGGTGCTGGCGATCTCAAAGTAAACATAGACACGGGCGTCCTTCAGCTGGGAACTACATTGGCAGCTGGCAACAAAAATGAATTATCGATAACTATCCGTGCAAAGGACAAAGACAATAACTATAACGACGCTGTCGTCCGATTTAACATCGATCATGTGAACTCCAAGAGGCCAAAGTTTACTAAATGTGCTAAAGCGTCGGTAAACGAGAACCTTCCCAAAGGACAGCTTATCACCACAGTAACAGCAACTGACGCTGATAAGGGCCGATACGGCGAAATCGAGTACTCGCTAGTTCCAGTTGGAGGACAAAACTACTTTGCCATCAATAATCGTACAGGTCAGCTTACGACGACAGCAAGCCTCGACCGTGAGAAGGCGAAATCATATACGGTGATTATACGAGCGGAGGATGGCGGCCATGGTAAGCTTCCCGAAGAACGTCTTCTTAGCTACTGTTTCCTTCCAGTGGAAGTAGCTGATGTGAACGACAACTCACCAAAGTTCATTACTCGTACCTACCTCGCAACTATTCAGAACAACAAGCCAAAGGGAACGCCAGTACTTACTGTTAAAGCATCAGATGATGACTCTGGTGATAACGCCAAGGTTTACTACTCTCTGAAGTCTTACAGTGATAAGTTTGAAATTGTACCAGAAACTGGAGTCATCAAAACAAGAAAAGGTCTTTCCTCAGGAGATGTGAGTAAGGAGTTCTTGACTGTGGTAGCTTCTAACAAACCAGCGGCACGGGACAGCCAGAGTAGCGAACGAGATCGTGAAACTATCGTTGAGATATTCATCTCTGATAAGGCACCACCTGTTTGTAAACAAGCCAAGTTCACAGCTAGTGTTAGAGAGTCTGTAAACACCGGTACCCCAGTATTGTCAGTCCAAGCCACCCCAGGTCCAGGAAGCCCAATAATCCGTTACAGTCCAGTCAAAGCTAATGTTGATGTTGATCAAAGGTTTAGTGTCTCTCCAAGCGGCCAGATTACCACGGCTTCTCAACTGGACTAC
This sequence comes from Metridium farcimen, assembly GCA_032270665.1. Lineage (NCBI taxonomy): Eukaryota > Metazoa > Cnidaria > Anthozoa > Actiniaria > Metridiidae > Metridium > Metridium farcimen. The sequence continues at coordinate 4,852 of JAUPMH010152889.1, forward strand.
GAAGCGCTTCCCGAGAATGAGAAGAAGTTCAGACTGCAAGTAAGAGCTCAGCAGGACGGGACGAACTTGTTTTCAACATGTAATGTAGAAATAACCCTTGTCGATGTTAATGACGATAAACCGACCTTTGACCTTGGTAGTTACGATGCGCGAGTTCTTGAGAATGCTGCTGTAGGTACCACAGCCTTAAACCTCATTGCTACTGACAGGGATCACGGTAGCGCTGGTGAGGTATTTTACAGTATAAAAAAAGATCCCAATCATCATGACTGGAGCAACTTCACTATTGACGAGGCCACAGGAATCATCAAGACAAAGAAAATGTTCGACCGTGAGAAAATAGATAGATACAGCTTCACAGTTATTGCAACAGACAAAGGAACTGATCCTCGTTCACTGTCTGAGGAAGTTACCGTCAGGGTCCTCGTTGTAGATCAAAATGACATGGCACCGAAGTTTAACAAGACAACATACACAGTATCGGTAGCAGAAAACGCTCCAAAAGGAACACGAATCCTGAGTAATCTATATGCATATGATAAAGACATTGGTGATAATGCCTTGTTAACCTACTTTATTTCTGGTGGGGATATGAGTGGTGCGTTTGCTGTTGAAACTATTACTACTGGTGGGAAAACATACGGCATACTTGTAGTTAATGGAAAGCTTGACTATGAAACAAGAAAATCCTATCAAATCAGAGTGTCTGCGACTGATGGAAGAACTAGTGACACAACAACTGTAGATATCAATGTAAGTCATGAAGGAATTCACAATAGCCCACTTTCGATATTTTGGCTGAACAAATAAATCAAAAAGAGGCTCTGGGGAAACAATGAGCATTACTTGTTGTTTTTCCAGAGTCTCGTTGTGGTTTATATTGTGTATGATCACTTTCGATATTTTGGTTGAATGATCATACACAAATAAATCAAAAAGAGGCTCTGGGAAACAATGAGCATTACTTTTTGTTTTCCCGGAATCTCGTTGTGGTTTATATTGTGTATGATTACTCAACCAATAACGAAAGTTGCCTATTTTGAATCAAATAGTACGAAGGTTTATCCGAGTATAGTACTGAATATCATCCCTAAAATCAATATACTCGTATTATCCTTATTAGCTACTTTCAAGAAGAGCAGGAGACTGAGGCGCGTTTTTCAATTAGCACAAAAGTAGTCATCAATAGCATATCAATGTTAGTACTTCGTGCGATATCATGTATGCAATAAGCGTTATGACTAAGCTTTTGAACATGTCTAAAATTGGTAAAGAATGTATGGTTATAGGGAACGCCTTTTACGATGTTAAAAATCTCACTCTACTGCCTATCACTTGCAATGTTATATTAGAGCGCAAAGTTTCAAGCCTTGTGGAATAAGTGATATACCATTTGATTCCCAAATAATAACGTGCGACTTCAATATCTTTGGTGAACATTCCAGATATGTTTACTGCGATTTTCGATTTTGTGCGAACTCAGACATTAATCCAATTGTTAGTTGTTGTAAAATACCTATTTTCCTGTCGTCAATCAAGGATTTCAAAGGTACCGACTATTTACTTTTGATTGACGGCAGCTAAAAACGTATTTCACAACAAAGAGTTGGAATGTCTGAGTTCGCAAAAAGTCGAAACCCGCAGCCGGTAAAGTAAAACCAAAAATTAAACAACAATGTTTCTTTTTAGATTCTTGACGTTAACGACGTCCCACCAGTTTTCCAAAAACCTATCTACGCCACGAGTATTGCTGAAGGTACTAAAGCAGGAACGTTTGTTATGCGCCTTACAGCCACAGACGTCGACAGCACTGTAATATCCTACAGCCTTCAATCCACTGCTGAGGGGTACTTTAAAGTAAGGACAGAGAAAAGTGGAAGTGTTTATGCTGCTGTCATCGAGACTGGCAACAAGGAGCTAGACCGAGAAAAGGCCCCGATTATGATGTTTGAGGTGTATGCCAGTGATAATAAGCACATCGGAAAAACAGAAATCCAGGTCAACATCACCGATATTAACGACTCGCCGCCGAGATTTCCAGACGATCAGACGTATGTCGGGTATATACGAGAGGGAAGACCCGTTGGAAGTAGTGTTATGTTTGTTCAAGCTGTTGATGATGATTACCCATTCGCAGGCGGCAATGCGAAGATCAAGTATGACCTAACTAACAATGCAGACAACAAGTTCAAGATCAACGCAGATTCTGGACTGATTACCAGCTTAGTGGAATTTGAACGTGATACGGACAAACCTTTTTACACCGTTACCGTACGAGCCACAGATCAAGGCAGCTCGAAGCAGCTAACTGCGACACATGATGCAACTATTTACATCGTCGACGCCAACACCCACAACCCTATATTCACTAAGACAATATACCGAGGGACCGTCCCTGAGAATGCACCCCCCGGTTACCGTATTACTAAGGTTAGTGCTACGGACGGTGATACAGGTCCCAATGCTGAGTTGGAGTACGTTGTCGTCAGTGGAAATTATCCCCACGTGTTTTACCTCAATCCATACAACGGGACAGTGCACGTCACAGGGATCATCGATTATGAAGTAAAGAAGAGTTATAACCTTACTGTGTTTGTGTCTGATCGGGGCATACCTGTACTTGAAGGTAAAAAACCAGCATATGTAATCATCTCAGTCACTGACACAAACGACAACGCGCCAGTCTTCAACCCTAAGGAATACAACAGAACCGTACTCGAAAATGTCCCTGTTGGAACAGTGGTTGTCAAGGCTACCGCATCAGATGCCGACAGTGGGAAGAACTCTAATTTCAACTTCGCTATCACGAAGGGTGATAATGATGATTTGTTCGAGATCGTGCCAGATCCTAAGAACTCAAATATTGGTTTAGTACGAACACGACTTCCACTGGATCGTGAGAAGATTCCCATAAGCCACCTCGAGATAACAGCTACAGATACCGGCGGTCTACAAGGTAAGGCTGATGTTTGGTTGACCTTGGTAGATGTCAACGATAACGGACCATGGTTTGTACCTCCGTACTTCGAGGGCAAGATCAAAGAAAACATCGACGCAGCACAATTTGTTACCAGACTCAGCGCCTATGATCCTGACCCGAAGCCAAACGGTGGTCCGTTTACGTATAGTATCTTCAACGGCACCGCAAGTAACAATTTCAGACTTGTTGAACCCGCAACTTTCAAAAACGCTACTTCAAACGTGAACTCTTACGGACGTTTCAACCGTGAAGAAAAGATAACATGGAAAATCGGCGTAAGGGCTGTAGATAGTGGATCCCCTAAAATGCCTAACTTTACGTACGTTTACGTAGACGTGCAGGACGATAATGATAACGAACCGTTTGATGGCTCCATGAAGATCATCGTCAACGCATACAAGGGCCAGTTCCTATGTGGTAGTATCGGAAAACCATACTATAAGGATGATGATTTTGATGGTGATTTGAACACTTATGACATCGATAGCCAAAGTCCTGGTAGCTACTTCTCGATCAAAAAAAGTGGAATAATTGATGCGTCTCCTACTATCCCAATGGGAAACTACCAACTGAAAGTGAAAATAACCGAAACCAACCGTGGATCCAACTCAAAGACTGTGACTTCATCAATCAGTGTTCTCGTGCGAAGAATCGATCCCGATGCGGTGAAGCATGGCGTTTCGTTACAGTTTACAAGCTTACGTAAAGTAGAATACTTTGTAGGTGATTACTATGAGTCTGTAGTACGATTGATAAGTGATGCGTTAGGAGCAAGTGCTGAGGTTTTTAGCATCCAGAAGGCTCCCAATGCTGTCATGGCTGTAAATGTGCACTTTGCTGCAAAGAGTGGTGATTCGTACATGACGCGGTTAGATGTGATCAACAAACTCAGTGGTAGGAAGAGCGATTTCGAAAAGCTTGGTGAGTACTAAAACATTAATCTCTGTGTGTTTGTCGAGATTATATCGAACAGTGCTAGGGTTGTGTGCTGTCTTTGTTGTTATTATAGTCAGCTCGTTTTTGTCTTAAGCCTGGTTTCCATATATGATTATATGATTATAAGGAAACACTCCTGTAGTCGTGTGAGATCATGTGCGATCGTGATCGCAGGCGATCGCATGAATAGAACCAACTAGAGAGCGACCCACAAGAGCTAATCCAGGGAGAAGACATTCTCTTGCTCGTCCTTCACATTTCTTTTCACTTTTTCTAGACCAACACTTGCCTCGATCGAAATTCGACTTGTTACCTCCGTATTTTCGTACAAAACAAGGGACTGTTTTCTAGTCTAGTATAAGAATCTCAATATAACCTTTCTTGTTCGATTCTCCAGGTCTACAAGTCGGTGCTATAGGAATCGACGAATGCAGCAAAGAAAGAGAAAAAGTTGGCCAATGCATCAACGTGATTGAGCCCACATCCAAGTGTTCTGTAGCCAGCGGTGACTATGGTAAAGTACCCGCCCCAGACTCTTCCATTGCAGTCGTGTCAATGGATGTGACTCTCAAAGACAAGTATGTGTCTGTCATCACCCCCCAGGGTAATTGCTCTCATAGCAATCCTTGTCTGCATGGTGGAACATGCCACGATTCTGTGCCTTATGGTTACATGGTGTGTGAATGTCTAAGGGAATATCAGGGTCCACAGTGTCAGATGACTACCAGGTCTTTCTATGGTAACTCGTTGATCTGGCTGCCTAAATTGTCATCTTATGACATCAGGGATGTCAGTTTTGAGTTTATGACTGAGTATCCTAATGGTCTGTTGCTGTATCAAGGACCACTGAAAAAGGGTAAGTTACAGCTAAATACTAATGGTTATGATGGCGTTGATTGTGTTGATGATGATGATGTTGTTGTTGTTGTTGATGATGTTGTTGTTGATGTTGATAATAATGTTGGTAATGATGTTATTAATGTTGTTGATGAAGATGTCGATGATGATAGAGGTGGTCAATGACAACGTATAACTATGATGATAGTGTTGGTATTGAAAATGATGATGAAAATTTTATTGATGATGATGATGTTGATGAAGATGATGACGAGGTGGTCAATGACGGCAACCATAATGATGTTATTGATGATGATGATAATGATGTTATTGATGATGATGTTGATGAAAGGATGATAGTCGAGGTGGCCAATGACGTCAACAACCATGATAATAATGATGGTGTTTATAATTGTTTCCAGGAGGTAACAATGGTGCTAAGGATTTCCTGGCTGTTTATCTACGAAGTGGTTATGTTGTTGTCATGGTATCGTTTGGTTCTGAGCCAATCACAATCAATATTACCAAGGGCGCTCGTTTGGATGACAAAGAGTGGCATACCGTCACGATTAAACGTGATTTAGTCCATAGAAAGGTAGGATAACTTGTCAGTATATTGTTAATAGTCCTTTTCACAGGTTTTTTGGTAATTTAAGTAGTGTCCACATTAAAAAATTGAAAACAATTGAAACACTTACAATATAGAATATATCACACGCTATCGAGGCTTAGGTTGATGGAAGAGAACTGTGAAATGGTCTATTCTGTCAAAACGTTGTCGTTGAAAAAATAGCTTTTGCCTAATCGTTAGACCGAAAGAGATTATAAATATTGTCCATCAATGTATCATGGCGAGTGTGACTCTCATCGTGTATGTTACGTGTTCTACTTGGAAGATTAGATTCGGCTAAAGGGACTTCCGACGTAAAATATGGGGGGAAAAAATCAAAAACATTTTAACAAAAGCATTTTATCGAAAAAAAGTATGTTTTACAAATTATGAACCTAATTGTTTATGACTTTGTGATGTTGTAGGTGATTCGTGTTATCGTAGATAAGTGCGAGAAGGCAACCATAGTCGAAGAGAACGGTCGTGTATTTGAAAGACGAGATACTTGTGAAGTTACCAAGAAAGTATTGGGACGAAAAACGTAAGATTTGTCTTTTTTTATAGTCATATACGTATATCGATTCAGTTTCTATTCATTCGTGCAATTCTTGTCCACCCTCGTCCAATCATTCGCTTGTTTCACTCGTTTGTTTATTTATTACTTTCGTTCTTCCTTCCTTCCATCTTTTAATCCATCCTTCCTTCCTTCCTTCCTTCCTTCCTTCCTTCCTTCCTTCCTTCCTTCCTTCCTTCCTTCCTTCCTTCCTTCCTTCCATTCCTTCCTTCTTTCCTTCCATTCCTTCCTTCCTTCCTTCCATTCCTTCCTTCCTTCTTTAATCCTCATCAATTCAATCAGAGCGCGCGATTTTCTATAATCACCTACGTATTTCAAGTAGTGTTATATATAACCAGATTCAATATCAGTTAATTTAATTTCTGTTATCAAATAGCTACTTGAATGGCTTTGGTCCTCTTCAAATCGGTGGAGTAGACACTGACATATCTTGGCTTGGTGTACCCACGAAAGGATTTTCTGGCTGCATTAGGAAAGTTATTGACCATGAGACTATGTATGACTTGGAGCAGCCTCTAAAGATAGTCAATGCACCTAAAGGTTGTGTACCAGCTGCTGCTTGTCCTGGCTGTAGTAATCATGGCTACTGTGAACCTGGTCTGAAGAAAAGCATCTGTGTCTGTGATGTTGGGTATGGTGGATCCAATTGTAATCAACGTAAGTACTATTAATCATCATCATTATCACCATAACCATCACAACCATCATCATTACCATTATCACTATACCACCCCAAAATCTCATTATTACATACAATGTACCATTACCATCATCACCATTATATTCGTCCTTATCATCATCCATCCCCACCACCGTTATTACCATTATCATCATCACCTTATTCATCATCGGCACCATCTTCATTAGGATCGTCTGACACCACCAAAACCATTATCATCATGCATGACAACCATCTTCATGATCAAGAATGCCATTATCATCGTCATCATCACCGTTGTCATCATTGTCTTCTTCGTCATTTTATCCTCCAACACCACCACCATCATCATGATAAACCCAACCTCCTCACAACATTACAATCATCATTATCATCTTCCGCAATATATTCATCATCATCACCAACATCAGTCACCACCATCATGATTATCATTATCAATCAATACCAACAAAGTCTCGAAGCTTTTACACTGCAAAAACGGCTGAGTAGATACAACACAGTATATTGCGTTAATCATGCATTCAGGATGACACTTAATAGTGTGTAAACCCAACTCATTATTGAGTAAAAGTGAGGTTAAACTCAATATATTGAGTACATTGTACTCAATGGCACATCTACATTTATGTTTACTCTCAATAATGAGTTGGGTTTACTCACTATAAAGTGTTATCCTGAATGCATGATTAACGCAATATACTGTGTTGTATCTACTCAGCCGTTTTTGCAGTGTACAAATACCTTTAAAATTGTTTTTCTTAACTTTATTGTAATACCATTCTTGCTGTACATTAGGAAGTCCAGCCAACTACTACAAGGAAAACAGCTTCTCACAGTACCTTCTCAACACTGCACGAGCTAAACGTGATGTCATCCCACCTCCCAAGTCACTCACTAATGAGTTCTACTCTACCATCGTCATGAAGGTCAAAGTGGATACCGATATGAAGAACTGTGTTATTTTCTTATCGTCTAACTCGCTTGGTACCGAGTTTAGCAGAGTTGATGTGAGTAGTACTTTGGCTAACACAAACCCTAATAGAAGGAAGAATAGCTGTCGTCAATGGTTACAGTGGTACCTCTATTAAGCGGTCACCCATTAAGCGGTCACCCTCTATTAGGCGGCCACAATAAAAAGTCCCAAATCTATTCCTATACCTATTCTATACCTCTATTCAGTGGCCAATTGAAAAATGAATTAAAATTTTTTTTTTTTTTATCAGATCAAAGACAAAGTCATTCGTTACATCTTCCGCCTCGGTGACCGTATGAAAGTCCTGAGTATCCCACAATTCAACATAACTGATGGCAAATACCATACTATTATCATCAAACGAGAAGGAAACTACGCGTCAATGCAGATCGATTACACCGGCTTTGTAGCGGGAAACACTGGCGGTGTCCACAAACTCCTCAACATGGGCGGAGGTAGCTTCTTTACTGGAGGATTACCAAACATTACTGAAGTCCGTGTCATTGAAGCAATTGTTCGTAGCGGTGGCAACACTATTCTGCGAACTGCTGATGGCAGGGTGTTAGCCAGCGGTATTGGCACAGATGGTAGTGGAGGTACATCGTTTGGTACTGGGATGACTTCTACTTTGATCACTGTTTTTCCAAGCGGGAAGACCACGACGTCGAGCGTTGTCGACTCAAAGGGAATCTTTGCCAGTGGTTTTGGTGTCAGGGCTGTGGCAATTAACAAAGAGAAAGATGGAAAAGAATTTGTCGAGGTAATTAGAACATATAATGAGTTATCTGTATGACAATGATGACGGATGTGGTGATTGTAATGACGTATTTGACAACAAAGACGCACGTATCTGTTTGACAATGATGACGTATTTAACGTATGTGTTGATTATAATGACGTATTTGACAACAAAGACGTATCTGTTTGACAAAAATGACTACTCAGTTATGTGTTTGACATTAATGACTTACTTACTTACCTACTTACTTACTCCCAAATGTAGAAGAGTAAATCTTTTTAATGCATAATGTTCTTGTTAAATTAGTTTACTTACATTGTGTGACTGAATAATTGTTAGACCAACTAGATCTCCGTGTTTCTGCCAGGTAGTTGTTGTTGGTCAAGGTATAGTGCCTTGATATATTATTCAGTCACTCCGTGTCTATTTTCTTTTCTTTTTCTATTCAATAATTGGTAATGTTTCGGGGAAGAGTATTTAGTAGTTATTTTATGGGGTTGGACAGGTGATCGAATCTTGTAGGGGACATATGTCCTATTATTCGTTTCAC
>JAUPMH010153000.1:3567-20154 GCA_032270665.1 Metridium farcimen
TTTCTATATCTTTGCTTCTGTACATATATGCAATGTATACACTTAATATTATGCGACTCTCACCCCACAAATGCATCTGTGTGGTATAATGTTCATGTGATCACTAACACGACCAATCAGAGTTCAGCGAATGTGGGGAAGATGACCAGCTCTCCTCGGGCGAGTCCGGCGAAGGAGTCAAGTAATTTACGGGCAATTTTTGCGGCGATGAATCGTGTGTGGTAAACGAGTGAACAGACGGAGGCGTTGGGTAATTTTCATTGTAAACCATAGTGTTCGGATGCTGATGCATCCCATGGCGATATAGTTGATGATGATTATTGTAAGAGTCTTTTCTCGATGATGGCATCATGCCATTAGACATACCGTATGCTTGGATTGAGCTATGGTTTGATGGGTAACCATTCTGCACTCGTTGTGCCACTGTGGTAATAATATCACGGTTATCCGGCACGACCGTTAAGCGCCGGGGCTCGTTCTCTAACGTACAATGCAAGTTCGGGCTACTTTGAGCCGACGAGAGTCTAATACCCGAGCTGTACTCGCGTCGTTGCCGTGGCTGATGATACATACAATCCGAGTTATTGATGTCTCCGGCGATTTGAGTAACAGTAGTCGGTAGCATACAAGACATCGATAATGTGTCGGAGACGACTCCACAATCCGAAGTACCGAAGTCTGTTGATAATTCGGGATCGTTTAAGTTGATATCATCGAAATCGATGCCATGAAAGTCTTCGAAATCGCCAAGAACGTCGTCAAGCGAATCGGAAAACACTGGTGGAGAACCATCCTGGGGTGGTGATAATGTCGTTGAGTTTGATGGTGAGATTCCAGTGGTTGAGCTGCTTTGTGGGGAGAACCCGTTTGTCATTGACGTTACACAGTTCGGAGAGAATGTTGCACCACTACTACATGGAGAATGGTTTTTGTCGTGAGGTGGTGAATAGACAACTGTGCTCTCACTAGGTTTTCGAGTGTTGCAGATGCTACTACTACTGTCAGTGTTGGCTTCCTCATCCTTACGAGGCTGTCGCCTGCGCTTTCTCTTCGCGCCGCCATTATTACTGGTTTTCGACCTCGCACCTCGAGCATTGTTTGAACTCGTTGAAGACATCTTCGGCCTTGCCGACGTCGTAAGAGGGAAATGAGTGACAACTGGGTTGCCGTTTTGCAAATGTTCAATGCAAGGTGGAGATGTCGTGCCGTTATGAGGCGACTTGTGATCTGGTGGAGAAGTTGGAGCAGGTGCTGCCTTGGGTGAATTTTCACAGCCTAATGACCAGTCGGTCAGTAACTGGACAATATCGTGATGCATCTTTTGCTTGGCGATAGTTTCTGGTGTTTTGTCCATGTTGTCTGCAATATTTCGGTTTGCATAGTTGACAAGAAGGATTCGTACTGCCTCGAGACTTCCCTCACGAGCACCAAGGAACAATGGCGTCTGACCCTGAAAACCAGATTAAACATTGCGGTTAATTAGGTTACTCTACACAGAACATATGTACTCAAGCTAAACGCATTTTTGCGGTATTTTCATTAATGTTGAGCTTTTAACATTAGCTGATTTTTATCACGAAACGTAAATCACTTATAAAAAGACGAAGAAAAAACGCCTTGTAAATATAACCACTTCACCTCTCAGTCCCCATTAACATTTAACAAATGTTTGCGGTATTGTTATAACGCAACGCTTTTAATGTTGATGTTATCACCAAACGTTCACCATTTAAACACAAAGAAAAACGCCCATATAAACATACATTATAATTGTTGTGGTATTATGATATCGCTGTACTTTTAAAGTACTCTATAGTACCAATTGCGATTCTACCAGCCGCGGCTCATCCGGACGAGACTCAACGGTACCACAGAGCACTTTAATAAATGGAGTGTTTACCATAAGCGCTGTATCAAGTTTAGCCCCTTTAGGTAACACATGTTAATGTGACCTCGGAGTTGACAATTTCTAAGACGTACCTTTTCATCCTGAAGATCCTTTTTCGCTCCATTTTTAGTCAATTCTGCCGTGACCTCATGGCTGTTTACTGACGCTGCCCAGTGTAATGCTGATTTACCTGGATAATGAAATAACAAATGTTTAGTACCATAGTTAAGTTAGCAACTATACATTGAATTGAAATTTCTTTGTTCATGTTACTTCGAGGGAAAATAAGTATTACGGCGTAGAAACTATAGATTCAGAACCAAAAGTGGTGTGTGCTAGCAGGACGAAACTGCTAAAATATCTGTATATCTTCGCTTTGAAACCAGAATTAATTATATTAAACATTAATATATATTGTATAGAGCACTTCAGGATCCATGCTACTAATTATGCGCTCAAAAAACCATTCGAAAAAAACTTAGAGTAAAAAAACGTATATCAGGTTACTTTTCTTTTGATTAGCTAAGTGACCTTTACTCTGTTCTGAGGCAAAGATGGATTACAATCCAATTTAGTCAACATAATTCCCTTGATGTTTGTCATGGAATATGTTCCAAATATGTCCCACATGTCTCCCCGAGGCATTAACATTAAGGTATGTTACCTTTATTGTCTGTGTTGTTCACTTTGGCCCCTGCTTTGATGAGGTCTCTAACAATATCAACAAGATCGAAGCGGGCAGCTAGGACGAGAGGGGTAGTGCCGTCATCCATACGTGCTTCGAGATCGGTGGCACGGTTTCTGAGTAGGATCTAGGAACAAAGTTCAAGGATTTTTAGAAGTGGTTTCCTGGATTAGTCCTTGTAGAGGGTCATTGAAGCCTTTCGTTTAAGGGTAGGGGTCAATTTCAACAATAAAAAACTTCACAGTCCTTTCTTTTAAATTATGTTAAATTTCTCGTAATTTCATCGAAATTGATATTATTTGACGCCATGATTTTTAACACCTCTATGAGGATGATCTTCATCATTCATCGCCATTAACGCCACCTTCTTCTTTGTCATCATCATTATCATCATCAAAATCATCACCATTATATACACATAATTACCATAATCATCATCATCATCATCATCATCGCCGTACCGCCACCACCACCAAGTGTTCCATCTTTATCCTTACCTGGAAAACACCTTGAGCATCTGAACCCACTGCAAGGTGCAGCGGTGTTCTCCCAAGACGGTCTTTAGCGTTAGGGTCGGCACCAGCATCTAGCAGTCTCTTCGCCGCATCAGCACGAGAATACCTTGCTGCCAAATGAAGAGGTGTTTCTTGCGATTCATCAGTCTTAGCACCGTAGCTTGCACCAAGAGAAAGTAAATCAGATACCATGACCCCACCACTATCATCACTATCCTTATCATCATCGATACAACCATCTAGGAGAGTTCCACGACACGATGCCAAATGAAGAGCTGTAAATCCACCAGGACCGCGGGCATCCACGCTGTTATCGACCCCTCTCTCGCCTTCTTGTGGAGGAGTTAGAGCTGAACAGTTCCGTACTTTGACATCGGCAGCTTCTTTGTGCAGTCGTGTCCACTTTCGTGTGTCCTTTTCCACGCTCCCCACCTTTTTGCAGTCTTCATCTTCGAGTTTGACTCTTTTAGCGTCACGGGCTTCACTGGGCGGGGTTAGATCAGAGCGGGATAGAGCGCCACCTACGGCACCTTCTTCTTCTAAATTAGTCGTGCTCTTGTTCATCGACCTTTGAAGAAAGATGAAATACAATTAACTAAAGGGCTAACCGCAGAGAAACAAATGCGAAAGTCGTTTTTTTTTTCACAATTGAAACTGCTCTGAAAGATTCGATATAAAAAAACTGTATTTTTGGTTGTCTCTGTCGAAGTCAAATATCACAAAGAAAAACAAGTATATACGTTCTGTCTGTGCTTTTTGAGTCATTATGTATATTGTCGCGGATATATGACACTATATAAACACCAATATTTCTAATTATGTATCACTAAAAGCAATGCTACAAGGTCATAAAAACACATAATGTTCCTGTTACGAGTCCATTTTATGTTAGAGTACAACTACACACCTCATAGACACTTCTTGGCCGACTGGTTCTCGTCTCGTGGATCTTCTCTGGTGGATAAGTCTACGAGGAAAGCCCTCAGGCAGCCAGAGTTTGGTGTACATTCGCTTTCCGCCAGCAAGTACTCCCACGATGAACAGGGGTATTCCCACACACAGTATAGCGATCCATAACGGGCTTGGATTGAATGTTGTAGTAGGTGCTGAAGTTGGCTTGTCTTGGCCTAGAGATCAATAAGCAAGTGGATAAGACAATGGCAAAAGAAGTATCGCATAAATTATTTGCAATATAGTATTATCCTGAGGTTACCACAAGGTGAATTAGTCTAAGTATTCACTTACTTTCAACGGAATAAACTCCATATGGAAGACTCAATGTATCGGTGGAAGCCTTTGCGCCGAGATATTTTGCAGCCTAGAATGCACAACAAACCATGTTAAAAACTCAACACCTACAATAATCCAAGATATAATGAATTCACAGAGACTAAAGATAACTACGACTTACATTTTCAGTCGTTTGAAAACAGTTATTTGTGCACCCTCTGTTGTCGAGTTCCACATGGACTTCAGCACTGGAATAAAGCAATTTTATATTACATCAGATAACAATACATATAATGCTATAGATGGTGATGATGATAATGATGATAATAATGATGATGATGATGATGGTAGCCAAAGTTATGGTGGTGACAATAATGATCAAAAAACTCAAAGATCAAGAACGACGGAAATCAAAATCTTACCCATTCTTTTCACTGGCTCGTTTATAACGTCCACCTTCACGATGACCCAAATTCATATACCATGCATCATCAGCCGATCTTCTTTTCCTGTCTACTGGTACTGGAGCAGATGGTGGTAACGGAAATGGCTTCACTATCGGCCTGTCGTTCTCATCTTTCTTGACAAACGCAATAGTGTTCAAAACTCTGGAGAGCTCCCTCATAAATACTTTTGAACCGTTCAAGAACGTCTTGGGCGTGACGAGGAGAACGATAACCAAAGTGCCTTCGACTCGTTTCGGTAAGTTGATGTTACAATCGAGACCGTCATCCAAACAGCCAGGGATGTTACAGACCTTATCGCATCTCGTATCCGCGAAACGTGGGGCACAGTAAGCATTGTGCGGACAAGATGGAGTTGGATCCTTGCAGTCAAAGCCGTCCATTAGACAAGCACCATTATTGCACTCCTTATTACATTGTCCGTTGCCAAACACCTCGTAGCAAGCTTTACCAGATTTTGTAATGGTGGTACAGTTGGACCATGGCTTTATACCCAGGGAGCATGTTGTACCGTCCCAGTTACATGCGTAGTTGTTACACTTGCGCTGGAATGAAACCATTCTTAGTTAGCCATGTCATCATCATCATCATCACCATCATCATCTCATCATCCTCTTTATCGTCATCATCATCATCGTCATCATCATCTTCATCTCATCATCCCCTTTATCGTCATCATCATCATCATATTCATCTCATCATCCTCTTTATCGTCATCATCATCATCATATTCATCTCATCATCCTCTTTATTGTCATCATCATTATCATCGTCATCTTCATCCCATCATCCTCTTTATCGTCATCAACATTATCTTCATCATCATTAAATCTACGTACCACGCATCTTCCGCCATCGAAGCTCTTAGCACAGTCTTTGTATGGGCACGTTTCTTTCACTAGTACTTCACAGTTTTTGCCGATCAGCTTTTCTGGACAATCGCATTTATATCCACCAACAAGGTCTCGGCACTTTCCACCGTTTTGACAGGGTTGACTCCCGCATTCATTGACAGAGATTTCACACCTAGAACCAGTGTAACCACTTGGGCACTTGCAGGTGTAACTCTTAAACCCATCAACACACGTTCCACCATTTTGGCAGGGATCTGATAAACAGTCATCTTTGTTCCACTCACAATGTATGCCGTAGACGCCAGGTTTGCAGGTACAGTTGTAGCTACCTTTGTAGTTGATACAAGTACCTTCATTTTCACACGGTGAGTCCCCACAGGAGTACACTCGCCGAAGACAGTTGTAACCGGAGAAGCCTTGAGGACAAAGACAAGTGAACGTCCCTGCACCATCTTTGCAGCTACCGCCATTTCGACATGGGGATGACAGACATTCATTAATGTTTATTTCACAGTGCCTTCCAAGAAAACCTTGCTTACATTGACAATGGTAATTATTTACAAGATTAAAGCACTTCTCCGTGCCTATGCCCGTACAAGGGTTGGACGCACACTCATCTACATCAATCTCGCATCTTGAACCAGTGTAGCCAGGTTTGCATGAGCATTGGTAGCTTGCAATACCGTCTTTGCAAGATCCACCGTTGAAGCAGGCAGTTGCAAAGCAGTCATTTGGATTGATATCGCACCGTGCACCAACGTAACCTTTGGGACAATTACACAAGAAGCCATCGACAAGATCAGTACAAGTACCACGAACACAAGGATTGTTAGCACATTCATTAATGTTAATATCACAGTTTGGGCCAGTAAATCCTTTCTGACAAGTACACGTATAATTGGCAATAGCATCATGGCATACAGCGCCGTATTTACAAGGACCATTTGCACAATCATTCACGTTAACTTCACAATAACTACCAGAGAAACCCTTTTTGCATCTACACGATTGAATACCATTGACATCATCAGCACATGTGCCTCCGTTGTAACACGACGTTCCAGCTGTAGCACATGAGACTTCCTCCACATCACATATAGTTCCCTTGTAACCTTTTTGGCAGAGACAACGGAAATCTGATCGATCAACGCCAGTTCTTTGGCACGTTGCACCGTTTCGACATGGGTTGTTTTGACACCTATTCATGGGGTACTGGCAGTTGCTACCAGTGTAGCCCGGTGGGCAGTAACAGCTGTAGGATCCAATCTTGTCGATGCAAGTTCCTCCATGTTGACAAGGGTATGATTTGCACTCATCAACGTGGATCTCACATCTTGATCCAGAGAAACCAATTGGACATTTACAAGTATACTTGTTAACACCATCAATGCATGTTCCTCCTTGGACGCATGGGCTGAAAAACAAACAAATCAATCAACATTATTGAAGCTTGTCAATGTTTGGTGTGTCACATAAGCTGTGAAAACACGTTTTCATTACCATCAAATCGGAATACTGACACTAAACATTGACATATGAGATGTTTTTAAGACATTACTCCTTGTTCATTGGATAAACAGGATAAAAACAGGAATATAAAAAACAGGATAAGCAGAATAAACAGGATATCCAATGAGACACAGTAAATTAACTTACCTTGCTTGACAGTCATTGATATCAATATGACATCGATCACCAGTATATCCAGAAATACAGCGGCAGATATAACTATTAACACCATCAACACAGGCTCCATGGACACATGGTTTTGATGCACACTCATCGATGTCTTCCTCACAATATTTACCAGTGTACCCTGCTGGACAAGTACATGTATAGCCGTAGGAAGAGACACTGACGCAGGAAGCACCATTGCGGCATGAATGACTAACACAGCTGTCAACTAAAGTTTCACAATTCCTTCCTGAAATTAAAATAAAAATGACTTAAAAAGTGATTGAAAAGTGCTGTTAGTGACATCAGGTCTTGCTATGGTTCTTGACTGTTTATGAGGTAAATTGCACAGTTCAGAATTCAGTATAAATTAGCCAATATGGTATGTCTATTTGCAAAGATTCTTGCAGAGTGCATCCAGTTGACATCAGCAAAAATTGCACATACCTGTATATCCTGATGGGCAATGACACTGATATTGTGCAATACCATCAATACAGGCACCACCATTACGGCATGGCGAAGAAGAGCAGTACTTGATCTGAACATCACAATGTGCACCAGTAAACCCTGGATGACATTTACAAGCGTAGCTATTCATGCCATCAATGCACTGTCCACCATTTTGGCACACATTAGGCGGGCAGTCGTCAGGATCATTTTCACAATGATCACCTAAGAATTTGGAAAAAATTGTGTTATGGATATCATCCAGTCTTATTTTAATCCTTTCTGGTAGGTTATTTGATAGATTTACAACAAGGTTGCTATGTGAACTGATCATGATAGGATTATACATAGGCTCAATTGGGACAAGGCTGTTGTGATCGATTATGTATCATGCTTGCAAACAGGGTAAAAGGTATTCTACAAGAGCATTGTAGAAATGCATTCTGTTTTTGAAGGCGCTGGAAAACGGTCAAAAACGTTTTTTTTTTTTTTATAAACATCAATTGTTGACTTACCGGTAGCCCCAGAAGGACATGTGCATGTATACCCATTGATCTTATCATGGCAAGTTCCTCCATTTTGACAAGGGCTGCTTGCACATTCATCAATGTTAGTTTCACAATTCTTTCCAGTATATCCATTATGGCATTTACAAGTGTAGTAATTGATCCCATCCGAACACATTCCCATGTTTTTACAAGGTGCAGAAGCGCAATCATTGATGTTTGTTTCACAGGTTTGTCCAACAAATCCTGGAGGGCAGGTGCATTTGTATTTTCCAACAAGGTTCTGGCATGTGGCGCCATTTATACAGGGAGATGTTGCACATTCATTAATATCAATTTCACAGTTTCTTCCTGCATATCCAAATAAGCACGTACAACTGTAGTTGGCTCTTCCATCATGACATTGTCCTCCATTCTTGCATGGTTTACTTTCACATTCATTTAGTTCAACTTCACAAAGTTTTCCCGTCCAGCCTGGGTTACAGGCACACTCAAATTTATTGTAAAAATCCAGGCAAAGACCATTCTTGCAAGGACTTGATTCACATTCATTGATATTCACTTCACATCGGGATCCTGAGGATTAAGAAATTGTACTTTTAGCATTGTTAGATTTCCAGCACAGATAATTAATTGCCATTAACTTACCAGAAAATCCTGGAGGACAATCACACACAAAACTACCAGGAACATCTCTACAAGTTCCACCATGATGGCAGGGAGAACTTGCTACATTGCAGTCTTTGACATCAACATCGCAATTTGGTCCTGTCCATCCTGGTGGGCAAATGCATGACGCCTCGCCAAATGGAGATACCATACATGTTGCATTACCACTACACGGATTGGATGCACAATGATCGTCAAATTGACAAACTAGGCCTGAAACAGTATGACAAATGGGGTAAATGATTTGATATGTTACTGTATGTGTTTGTAGTGAGGAAATAGGTGAAATACAAAACTTACCAGTTTTTCCAGGTCGACATAAACACTTGAAACTACCAACTCTATCAATGCAAGTTCCACCATGTTGGCATTTTGGATAGTTATCATCTGCTTTGCAATCATCAATATTTATAGAACAATCAGAACCTTCCCATCCAGTTATACATCTGCAAAAATATCCACCAACAATATTGGTGCATGTGCCTCCATTCATGCAGGGCTTGGATAGTGTGGAACATTCATCTACATCAATTTCGCATCGTTTTCCAGTAAAATTTGAAGGACAGCTGCAGACAATAAACATCACAAAGGTAAGAATTAGGTCTATTTAAGGGGGAAAATTGAGTCTTTAAGATTAGATATGACCTATGCACTGTTAAGAGCTAGACATTCAAAATATGGTCAAAAACAATTTTTCACAAGACTCTTATATATATACCAACTTGATGTATTTTAGCTTTCATGGTATATAGTGCATATGTTCAATGATAACTATTTAAGTATTTAACTGAAATCTTAGTATCCATTCCTGAATTATACCATTAAAGTACTGTCAGATAAAAGATAAGACTCAGCCTAAACTGATTGAAGTCGTCTTTAAGAGGTATATGTCTGACTAGATGGTAAAATCAAGTGCTAGCATACACACCATTTTAGATCTTATCATAACAAACAATCATTGATTGAGAATTTGGGGGCAAAGATACCCTAACAAAAAAGACCCTAAATACATTTAAAATTATTATGGAAATCTAAGATTAAAGATTGACGTTTTTATTTTTGCATTTTTTAATTGTTTAATTAGAATATTGCAAAGGTTAATTGGCACAACCATAATAGTGATTAATTTTAAAGACTTAAGAACATTACGCAACTTTTATTATATATTGCATCTCCCAATTTACAGAACATCGCATGGAAATGCACGGTTATCCGATATCTCAAAGTAGGTATTAACAAAATATATAAACTTGGAGTCTCACAAAGCTTGAAGCCTAATTTCAATAAATTCTTTTATTTCTCTGATATAAAAGAGCTCTGGCCACCCTATTGATTCCTTATACAAGCAAACAAAAGTTGTTTTTTACCAGTTTTCAATAGTGATTGTTTGACTTGTAAGAAAATCAACCAAGTGTTCAATGCCATGAGTCAATAACAGGATGAGTGAGGTGAGAATGATGGATGGCCCATAAAAGTCCATCTATTACTGCTGCGTTGTCTTATCAACATTCAAATTCTTTCAGTAAAAAAACTCAGTTTTGAGCCGGAATTGCTACCTCTAAAGTAGCAGACAAGTTTTCTTTCAAGAAGTGTTCTTAATACACAAAAGAACTAGAATTATCTTATTAAAACATGATCTAAATATTCATGGGCTTTGCTTATAAGAACCACTCAAAGGCTGCATTATGACGTCTCACTTCAAGACCAGTATAAAAAATATTGTTTAAAACAAATTGAGCCACTTTAGAGGATCACAAAAGCACTAAAAAATTCAATGGAGTTATCAATGCTTAAATCCTATTCCGATTGATCATAGAAAATCAACTACCTATATAACATTGTTATAGTAATCCCATTGTAAAAATTAAACCATATTAAACTGGGTTATAGACTTTTTAAATAATGCTGATTTATAGCAATCTTTGAATGATCTAAGAATGCAATCCCCACTTGTGTAAAATTTAATTACTCAAAAGAAAGATGGCTCCATTGAAATTCTTTTTGATTTAGGACATATACAATACGCATGATATTTCATCCTTTGTGGATTCAATTTCAGTATAATTTAAAGTTTTCTTTGATGAATTTGTTAAGGAATTTTATATTGTAAAAACAGAATTAATATTAATTAACAATGACATTCTAGTTCTTGAGAAGAAACGACATGCTTGAGAGGAAAACATCCCAAGGTGACTATGTGTTGCGTAGTTTGTAATTTGATTGTAAAAATGAAGGTAGTTTACTTTGAAATGTATAAACGTCGATGTCTAAGTATGTGCCAGTGACAAGGGCAATATTCGCCAGCTGTCTCATTTACCCTGATGCACATGGTGGCATTGTAGAACAATTGGTACCACACAATAACAAGATGTGCCTTTCAAAGAATCAACCCCGTTTTCGAGACGAATTTTCGCGGCTTCCAGTCTAATTAACAGCGATAATTACTTAGAAAGGAAGAAGTTTTTCCATTTGTAAAGAGAGTGTTAGGAAAATTGCGATTATGCTCAATTAGGGTTTAGTAAATGTATGCATGTTTGATGCGAATGAAGTCTGAATGTCACACTCTTACTTAACAAAAACAATGAGCAAACAATACATGAATTAGTTAAATGAAGCAGACATTGACTAAAACATTTCGTACATTTGGGCTTTTACATTCAAAATCTTGACAGAAAACCTTTGAAATGCTAAAACGACAATTGAAACAATCTTAGGATATAAAAAATGGTTCCGTGAGAAGCGACTCACTAACATTCTCGCGGAACTGAAAACAAAGTTCAACCACACAAAAAGACACTCAAATTGCTCCCGCCTCGTGCCTTAACTCCCAAAAGATTTTCTTATTGAATTAAATCTCTGATTCTTTGCATAAATCAATTTAGCGCCGTTTTCATTTAACAGTTTCAAAGTGGTTAAGTAACTCCGAATGTAGTTCCTTTGGAATTAACTTCTCAAAAACAAGTCCTTCAAAGCTATTTCATTATGAATTCATAAAAAAATCAACTTTTGTAAACAACTCGAAACAGATTACCCCCAAAAGGTATTTAAACGGGAATCATCTTAGTTTATCTAACCACTAGAGTATTCTAACTTTCATTCTTTACGACTAGTTTCAAAGTTATTTTCGGTTTTTAGCTAAGCGCGCGCTTTCCTAACTTACGCAAACTTTTCTATTGTTTTGTGTCAACAACAAAATGATAATATCTCCCACCGAAAGCTTTAGATAAACTATATATCGAATTATTGTTAATCAAGCTACTTGTAAAGCGAGAACTCAAACACCGAACCAGTCAAAATAAACAACCGGGGATGATATCTCAAGACTTTCGGGTCGAAGCTCGGGTTAGGAAGCTTTGGAAAACAAAACATTGCTCGTGTAGGCTCAATCCTTTGTTGGAAGCATTTTATTGCATTGTCAAAGCGTGCAATAACATTTGTCGAAATGCAATTCAAAATTCTATGCTCTATAGAAACAAGGCTTAACTGTAATCCTTTACTTAGATGAGCTATGTAAAATGTAAGTTCCTTTGAACGTGTCTCTTGCACGAGAACAACTTGCCGTGAAAAAACGGCCTGCGAAAACAGTGTTATAAGTAGGAAGTGTTTATCATCTGAAAATTACCAGTGAAGTTTACGTTCTACGTCGATAATATACTAGCAAAGGAATTTGTAATAACACCCGACTTAGTTGAAATTTCGACGCGATTATCAATATATGTTATACGCGCTTTGCATTGCGTTCTATAAACACGATCTTAGGAAGGCCACATTTCAACACATACCGCCAATATTGTTTTGAAAGCCATTGTGATCGCGTAAGTTTGTCAATTACACCAAAAACAATCGCGAAAGGTAGTTAAATTATTGATGTGTTGTTTATCCCAACGGATGCCATGGACTTTTGTAAAAGCTTAGCAAAACACGTAGCCCTGATGGTTGCCATAGAATTTCTACTGAAATAAGGCAATCTTGTCATTTTATTTATCTTAGTGCGACAACTGTATCTAGACCTCATTTGTCAGGGAAGAGAAATCAGTGCTTTTGACCTTAAAATAGCAACACAAAATATTTGAAACATACATCGCACTGGAATCCCTTCATTGAATAGCTATCCTGTCTCGAATACGTCGTTTTCACTACCCTTACTATGTACTTAGTTCATAATTAATGAGTAAAACGAACTGAAAAAGTGTCTTAATCTACCTAATGAGTGAAATATGTTACACGAATTACAATGGTGTTAATAAAACACCCCTTGAACGCGATTATTTCACCTTGTGATAAATGCTAAAGCCGTGATTCCAAAAAGTTTAAAAAGAAATGTTGTATCCTTGAGTAAGGAATCTGAACTGTCAATGCGACTGTCAATGACAAGCTCTAATATTTGATGCAGCAAGTATTCACGTGTATTAGGTTTACTTAATTATTACCGCGTACATTTACACACACATCACACTTGCAGCAAAAAAGAGAGAGTGATTTAATAGCTAACCTGCATTGCGTCGACCCATTCACTATTGAACATGAACCACCATTGTGACACCATCCATCTGTACAAGTTGAAGCTGCGAGACAGAGAGAAAAACAATTTAATTCTTCACGTTAAACTTTCTACGTATTTACACAGTAATCGTGTCAGTACATTCTAAAATTGAATCCCTGTTCGGATGGCTGCAAGCTGGTTATAAAAATGTTTATTCCCGTTATGTGATTAAACATCTGATTGTGGTATTAACTTTAGATGGCCAACTCGCAGTTGTAATTGATAAGTACCGATTTTTATTTCCCTCTAATGAGCGAATACCTAAGAGGTTTTCAGACCCAGCGTGAAAACCCCTCAACCGTGCCAAACAATTTCTTCCCAAGTTCATACATCTCTCGAAATGCTTAACTTTTCATACACAAACTCGTTCAATGACATTGGAGACGATTCGAAGATTCCCGATAATCCAATTCAGCAATGGCATTCCGAAGCAATGCTCCATCCCGTGTAGTCTATCCGAGTCAAGCAAGTTGTGTACTACAACGGCATCTTTAATAGAGCAGCGCTTGACCGATATGCCATTTGGCTGCCAGCTTTCAAGTCTGATCAAGACACAGTTTCACAAGCTGATAAAGTTGTTTCATAACGAGCAAAGAATTGCCAGTGATGTGAAGGTTAACCCTTCGAGGTATGGGATCGTCTTTTGGCGGTTAGTCTCAGTGGACACGAACAAACTTACCTAAAGAATCAGTCGCGGCGAAAGCGAGTATTGGAATTAGCAGTATCACCACCGATATCAAGCCCTTCATCTTACTAACAATTGATACTAACTCCGTTTAAATCTCATCGGGATACTCATGAGTTTCGACTGTATAACATAAAACGACCAAGCGATAGAATTTCACACTGAACTCCTCAATGAGTACTGTGATTAGTTAATTTGCATGTGTTCTGAGCATATCAAGAAGGACTATGGGGGACCTAAGTTCATATAGTACTCGGCCAACCGCGTCAGCTATTCATGTCTTCAATGACCATCCAACCAATCACAGCACGGCATGTGACGGCCCGATGACACTGATCGTAACACTATGACGTTGAAATGCAGCTCTGCTCACTGAATTCAACTTTGGTAAAATTTACTATTAAAAATCGCTAGCTTTGGATCAGTTACCCGAAGCGCGGAATCAAAATGTTTGCGATTGAGACTAAACAAAGTTTGTTTCACACAGCTATAGTTTTACACCCTTGACAAGGTGGAGAGGCTTCTGCAGGGGACCTCGCTGGACTTCCTTTCGAGACACTACTACAGAGTAATCGTTAAATTCAAAAAGTCAGTGAACGGAACTTCTAAAAGTTTTGATCAAACGAGAATACTTGATCGAGTATTGGAAGAAAAAAAACTATGGGAATCCTGCTGAACTTTATGAAAGTTCTATAGTCATACTATTGGATGCAAGTTTTTCAGTAGAGCCTAAGGCGCTTTCGTGTAAAAACAAATTAACGAAAATAATTTTCCTATTCAGTTGACCGACTGTTAGTTTAGTAATGACGGGTCATTGAGATGTCAAGGTTTCCATAACGACTCTAGATGTTTTTCCAAAACCTCAAAAAAGGTTTTCTTTTCACATGACCCCTTTTTCTAACTTTGCAAAAACAACTGTATGGGAGAATGGGTAGACTATACTAGCCTCGCTATGTCTTGCTGACAGCCTTACATCAGTTGTACATCTAAAAGTGTTTAGTTTGAGCAAACAAGACGAGTCACCCCTAGGGCACAGCATTATTACCGCGAAATCGTCCCATACAATGCCTCAAAAAGACTGTGTATTTAAAGTGCGTTTGTCAGAATTCCATTGAAAAGTTTTTACATAAAAGACGGTTTTTTTCCTTCGATACTTTGAAATTATTAAAACAATGAACTTTTCGTGTACAACAAATAGCCTCAGAGAAAAATTCAGTCAATAATGACATGGCAACTAAAACGTCAATAAATTTGTGCTCAATAACCTTAGTTTTTAACGACAGTAGAGTTTTCCATCTTGTAAACCTGTCTATTTCTGGCTGTCAAAAGAACACAAAACCAAAGTGCGCATTCAAAAACTTTTTTTTTTCTTTTTTCTTTTCGAATCACACACGTGTCTTCTGGCCAGGAGTTCTTTGCAGCAAACAAAGACAACTCGTATGTAAAGTACACAAAAATCTAAACCTAAGCTGATTTAGCACATTATGAAGCCGAAAACAACAGCTTAGCAATACAATGCAACACGTCCCAGTAAAAGAAACTCTTTTTGTTCAATAGTTATTGTACAGGTAGTTTTCAAAATAAGAAATAGAGCACAAGCACATCTAAACGTGCTAAATGTGACTTGCTCGATTCCCTTTTTTCCTCCATAGAAACTCATTGACAAAGCAGAGTGCTTGAAAGACTCTAAAAATTGAGCTTGTCGTGGGTGAAAATTCAAGCACAATCTAAGGCTCTAAACAACAAATTAAAGAACAAAAAAAATTTTATCATCAAGGTCTTCACGGTATTGTACGATAAAAGTGAATTTTTGTTACTATTTTGTATTGATATTTATTTAAAAAAAAAAACTTTAGATCTTTTAAGCTATCTTTGGAAAATCGTTTTTTAAAAAGGTTAATTTTTCTTTAAAGAAGTTTTTAACACTAATTATCGAATTTTTCAAACCCCGAGGATTAGACGTTATTTAAACGTTGTCAAATTCTGACGGAAAGTTTTTTGTGTCAGTGATGGAGAATTTACATAGATTGGGCATGATTTCTAACTAATCAATCAAACTACACACGATGCATGATTGGAATTCCTGATTTTAATTAGTAAAACGAAGTCTGATTTTCACTCAAGTTTTTCTGAAAAATGGAGCTTTTGCTTTTCATTCATTTCGAAAGCCAGTTTACAGTAATTTACAGTAACAATTAGAATACGTTTTAATTGTTACAATAAAGGCTGATTTGTAGTTTACTGAAAACGGGTTTTTGCTGAAATCCACGATTTTAAAAAATTGGAGCTTTTACTCTTCATTCATTTCGGAAGCCAGTTTACAGTAATTTGCAGTAACAATTAGAGTACGTTCTAATTGTTACAATAAAGGCTGAGTTAGTTGACTGAAAAGGTTTTTGCTGAAATCCACGATTTTTGAAAATT
>JAUPMH010153112.1:0-13726 GCA_032270665.1 Metridium farcimen
TCTAAATATTACAACAGAAAAGAACATCATTAATCTATGATTGGCGCACGATCTAAAATTACGGCATCATGTGTATTTCTTGCACGCAAAAAAATATGATTACTTTAAGCCGGGATCACTTTAGCTAAAACCGTCCTTCAAAGATAAACAACATGTTTTTGTAATACCACGATTATGCAGTCTACTAAATCCGCGGCCTCTACAAGTTCCGATGAAAATGCAGATTTATACGTACTCGATGCAAAATACTCATTTAAGCAAGAAATGTAACGATTTACCGCAATGAAAATTGTATATAAAGACTTAGTGACCTGATATATGCATTATTGCACGGTTTACCATTTTCATTTTTCTAAAATGGACGAAAGACATATCTTTAACTATATTCGGTTGGTAAACCGTCGCAAACTTAAAAAGAATATGAAATACATCTTCAATCAATCAACTATACCACTGGGAACTGTTGTCTTTCATCTAAAGGGGGATTATATTACAAATTCTACCTGAAATTATTGCTTTGATAAGTAACAGACAGCTTTTTAGTGGTAGTTTGTATCTATTCTTACTAAGATGAATTACAAAAAATACACTTATGTTTTAGCATTCTCCCTTTGTTAGCTTTTTGATATATTCGATGTGGCATTTAAGCGAATATATTATTGATAACTCCTCGCGTGTTTTTGTTGATCTGCAGTGATCGATACAGAGATGAACGACAGCCGTCTTTTTTTGCGATTTCGAACACTGTCAGGCTACTCTCTTTGTAATATAGACGTGGTTGAGTACGAATCTCGGGAGTTATCTCTCTCGTAAACACCATTTCGACTTTTGCTTTGAAAATGAATGGCACTGTAATTGGCATTGTTCTTATGTGTATTTATTTTCCTTATATTTAATCAACATTTCTATATTCCAAATAAATTTTATTCCGGAATGATTTACCGCTTAAATTCTTAGCTCAGTTGGGAGAGCACGGACTGTTAACCGGGAGGCCGGGGTTCAAACCCTAGGCGGACCATCACTCAGAGTCTTTAAATAATTGAGGAGAATGTTATAACTTTGTATTTATTTCGGTTTATAACTGTTAGGCTTCGCGTCGTCTCGGATAAGGACGTTAAATCGGAGGTCCCGTCTCGCCACTCACACACTAACCATTAATCGGGGGGACGTAAAAGAACGACTGAGGACGCACGACCATCATCAGTGAAAGGCCTACACTTACACTAATATATATGACATAAACTTTATTCATAATATTCATAATATTCATGGGTTGCCTGTGTTGAGCCCACATTTTCATGGTCAGTGACTATATAGTATGAGTTTTACTGGCCACCATTTTGTATGCAAAGTTTAAGCTGAATAAAGCCAAAGTCATGGTTACAACAATTTATTCAGCTTAAATGTATACTCTACTTAAACCAGCTCGACTAGACTGCTAACTCACCTACAGCAGCGAAAGAATAGAAACACTGGCATAGGACATTTACTAACTTTATCGACGAATGTGGCGAGAAAGCTCCCGATAAATACAGGACTCTTGTTAACTATGTCTCACACAACGTTTACGAGTATATCGAGGAATGTACAAGCTATGAAACAGCACTTGAGGCATTAAACCGTGTGTTTATCAAAACGCCAAACGAAATATTTGCTCGACACTTACTGGCAACAAGACGACAAAAATCCGGCGAGAATCTGACAGAATTTCTTCAGGAGCTACGAAGACTCAGTAAGGATTGTAATCTCAAGAATGTTACTGCCGAGCAATATCGTGAGGAATTGGTTCGTGATTATTTTATCAATGCCTTCTATCTCCGTTAATTCGTCAACTACTTCTGGAAAACAGTCAGCTAGATTTGAAAGCTGCCTTTGACCAAGCCAACGCCTTAGACTTAGCACAAAAGAACGCTGAGGCATATGCTATGCCTAGTTTCCCCACAGCAGCAGCAGTAGCCATTCCCTCAGCAGAACAGAGTGTTGAAATTCCTGAATCCAACAACAATTCACTTGCTTCAACATTTACATCAAAGAAGTGCTTCTTCTGTGGCAATTCCATTCACAATAGGAAAAACTGTCCAGCACGAGACTCTCTGTGCAACAATTGTGGAAAGAAAGGACATTTTGCTAAAGTGTGTAAGTCATCAAAGGGCACTACAAGCACTACAGATTCAATGTTTTCATCTGTACTTTGTTCAATCGCTGCTGCATGCCCAGATAGTTTGATGCAAGCCTCGGTAAAAGTCTCTGTTTGTGGGAATACCTTGACAGCACTCCTCGATTCTGGTAGTTCGGACAGCTTCATAAGCAAAAGTGTGGCCAAACGACTGCAGCTTAAAGTTTACCCGTCAACACAAAATATATCTATGGCACTCATCTCCCTTAAGACCCATGTCTTGGGTAACTGCTTTGTTGACATTCATCTTAATGAACACATGTACTCATCTATCCGTCTGGGTGTACTCAAAGGCCTTTGCAGTGACATCATTCTTGGTCAAGATTTCCAAAAAGAGCACAATAGTGTTATAATTGAATTTGGCGGTACTAAACCAGAGTTGATAATTCCAAAGTCTGCTCCAGTATGTGCCCTCTCAGCAGCCTCAGTTAATGAACCATCACTATTTGCAAATCTTGTTCCTGACATTAAACCTATCGCAAGTAAATCAAGACGCTTCAGCAAGGATAATCAGGATTTTATTCAACAGGAGATTAATAAACTTCTCTCTGAAGGGATTATTGAGCCCAGCTTATCACCTTGGAGAGCACAAGTTGTCGTTGCCAAGGATCCATCAAATCGGCATAAGAAGCGGCTCTGTACCGACTACTCGCAGACCATCAATCAGTATACCGAGCTTGATGCCTACACTCTTTCTCGGATTGTCACATGGTCAACAACCTTGCAATCTACAAAGTCTACATTTGATCTCAAAAGTGCTTACCGTCAGGTGCCAATAAAAGAAACGAATCAGAAGTATACTGGATTTGAAGCAAATGGAAGACTCTACCACTTTCGTCGCATACCTTTTGGAGTAACAAATGGAGTTGCAGTTTTTCAAAGAGCAATGGACAAGTTTGTTGAGGAGGAGTGACTCAAAGACACTTTCCCATATCTGGATAACATCACAGTAGCAGGACTTGATCAAAAGGAGCATGACGAAAATGTTCGAAAATTCCGTGAAGCAATCCAACGTAGGAACCTTACTCTTAACGAAAGCAAATCTGTGGAATCCAAGGCATCTATCAATATACTCGGATACTGTGTAGGTAATGGTATAATTACTCCAGACCAGGAAAGACTCCGCCCTCTCCAGGAGTTTCCTCCTCCAGTAAATGTTCATTCCCTACGTAGGGTGGTTGGGATGTTTGCTTACTACGCAAAATGGATTCCGAACTTCTCTGACAAGATACAGCCTCTGACACAGGCTACAACTTTTCCATTGGATGCAACCGCCCTAGTTGCTTTCAACAAGTTCAAAAAGGAACTTGAGGGTGCGACCCTTTGCTCTATAGATGAAAGTCTTCCCTTTGTGGTTGAATGATGCCTCTGAAGTCGCTCTCTCTCTGCCACACTAAACCAAGGGGGTAGACCTGTTGCATTCATGTCCAGAACGCTTCAAGGCAGCGAGTTGCACTACCCAGCAGTTGAAAAGGAGGCAATGGCCATCATAGAAGCAGTTCGTAAGTGGCGGCATTTCCTTGCTGGTCGACACTTCACACTTAATTGAAACTGATCAGCGCTCTGTGTCTTTCATGTTTGACAACAGAAAACGCACAAAGATAAAGAACAACAAGATTCAAGACTGGCGACTCGAGTTAGCCTCTTTCAGTTATACAGTAAAGTACCGACCAGGCAAAGACAACGTGGCCCCAGATGCATTCACAGCTTCTATGTTGACGACTAACCTCATGGAGATCCACTCGGCGCTGTGTCATCCAGGTGTGACTCGAATGCTACACTTCGTGAGATCTAAAAATCTACCATACTCCACTGAAGAATTCAAGAAAGTATGCTCATTATGCAGAATTTGTGCAGAACTCAAGCCACAGTTTTATCGTCCACAGCCTGGAATTCTCATCAAGGCCACACAACCTATGGAGCGACTTAGCATCGATTTCAAGGGCCCCCTACCTACTGCATCTCGCAACGCATATATACTTACTGTGGTAGACGAGTATTCACGTTTTCCGTTTGCATTTCCGTGCCCGAATATGCAATCGTCAACGGTCATCAAATGCCTCGACCAGATATTTACTCTCTGTGGCATGCCTAACTACATTCACTCAGACTGTGGCAATTCCTTTCTTTCACAAGAACTCAAACAGTACCTTGTGCAACGAGGAATTGCAACTAGCAAGACCACGCCTTATCACCCAATTGGAAATGGCCAAGTCGAACGTTACAATGGTATCATCTGGAAGGCTATACAACTTGCTCTTAAGACAGCAAATCTACCTTGACTCACGATGGGAACTTGTGCTTCCAGATGCACTTTACTCGATAAGGTCACTACTTTCTACTTCTACTAATACAACTCCACATAAGAGGTTCTTTAACTTTCAGCGTCGCTCATCACATGGAGCATCACTACCATCATGGCTGCATTCTCTAGGACCAGTTCTGCTTCGTCGATTTGTTCGAACAAATAAAAACGATCCACTTGTGGATGAAGTAGAACTAACAGATGCCAACCCAACCTATGCACGTGTGAGATACATGGATGGTAGAGAATCAAGCGTTTCTCTCCGTGATCTGGCTCCATGTCCATCTACTACAGTGCGAGATGGGACGTCATTGGTTCTTCCCTTCAACAACACTTGCGATAAAGGGTCTACTCCGACACCAACTCCTCGTGATCCGGAACAACATTCAGCGACTCAGGACCTAACCACTCAAGTGTCTGAACCACACCCGACGATTCAAGTATCTGGACCACACCCAGAGGCCCAAGTAACTGAACTCCGACGTTCTCTTCGTGAAGTTAAACCAACATCTCGTTAGGATGGTAAATGTAAACGTTCTCAACTGTTAGTTAAGAACTTTAAGCAAGGAAGAATGACATAAACTTTATTCATAATATTCATGGGTTGCCTGTGTTGAGCCCACATTTTCATGGTCAGTGACTATATAGTATGAGTTTTACTGGCCACCATTTTGTATGCAAAGTTTAAGCTGAATAAAGCCAAAGTCATGGTTACAACAATATACTAATTACTAACAGCTAAATATAATGTGTAAAGCGCATTTGAATATATACACATAGAAAGTGCGCTATATAAATGCATTGTCATTATCATTATCATTATTACATGGCCACTCATGCGCGTACACAAGTTTACCAGAGAAATTGTGTGTCAGACAATCATGTGCAAAATACCTTGGGACAGTATCTGGTTTTAACATGAAAAATATTAAGAGTGAATGGTCTGATCCCAGGTGTAATCGTATCAATGTTTAACTCATAAAAAAGTCCCAACAATTTTGCATATGATTGTAGCTAGCGCAGCCCAAGGAAACCACTAAAGACTTGGAATGTGAAAGTTGGCCTTTCTCTGATATCCTTCATGTTTTACGAAGCTTGCGGATATAGATGGAAATTCTATATTAAGTTAGGAAGAAGAATGCCATCGTATGATCTTCTACGAAAAGTGACACACAAAGTTTGACCCGGAAGAACAATATCTTTGTCGTTGTAGTCAACGTAGAAATGTCTTTCTCTGCTTACACAATTTTATACTTGTTCAAGCTCCTCCATACAGGTCTAATGAAGCTTGCCATGGTACGTTTTATAAACGCAGTGTGTTCTCTTAGCCACACTGCCTGGCTCGTTTATAATATCCAAACGTCGCTCACAATATACTTTTCATCATCCATATTAAATTAAATTCTCCATTTTGAACTTTTTGAATTTAATTTTCGTCTACATCCACAGGATTGACAAAACATGAAGTTTATATCAGGGAAATGCCCCAATGTCTCCAGCCAAGTGTTTAGTATTTTTCTTGGGCTGCGCTAGGCACCATTCCTATGAATGTTTATGGTGTTATTTAATATATTTTGTGTGAAACTTTGTTGTGTTTTGCGCCTGTGGGCCACGTACAACCGAGGTCACCCAAACAAAATCAATAACGATCATAAACGTATGAACAACAGAATGTCTGCAGGTTTGTATTTCATTGCGTAAAATGATTATAATGTTTTTTATAAGAGAAGGAAATGTAGCCAGTAACAACTTTTTTAGTTTGATCTTAAAAATAATCATTTAATTTTCTCAAGCATGTTTAGCCTTGGTTAAAATATATTATGGCTTATATTATGGTTTTATTTTTGCTATATCGTTGTTTTTATCTCAAACCTTAATTTATCAAATATTTTTTAATTCGATTAGTTAGTATCTCTATTATCTTGTAAGTTGCTATCAAATATACACAATTCTATTTTAACATGTATTTATAGGGTTTTTTATCATCAATATTGTAAATTATTCATGTACCATTCTATATAGTCAATCAATGTATCTTTTATTATTATGAACTATTGTAATGCGCAATTAAAAAGTTTATTATTGATTATTGCGCAATTGCAATATAAGTTGAATAAATTATTGTTAATAAACCTTAACAAACTTGGTATAATAATAATAATAATAATAATAATAATAATAATAATATTTTCCACAGCAGATCCACATAGTGGTTATTATTCTGCTGGCACTCACACTCACTACCTCTACATTAAATATTTTTAATACATCACTCCTCGCATGTTGATTTTTGCTGAGGGAGGAAAACCGGATAACCCGGAGAAAAACCCTCGTGGCATGGTAGAGAACAACACATCAAACAAACTCAATTCACATATGATCCGGTGCCCAAGCTGGGAATCGAACCCAGATCACAGCGGTGAAAGGCCGGTGCCCTCACCACTCGGCCAACCATGCCACCCTGGTATAGTCACATAACGTTTCGACCTTGACATTTTGAAGGAAAAATTGTTGTACAAAAACATCCGAGCTGGAAAATATCCAAAATTTTCATTTTAAATAGGGAGAATTTGATGACCTCATGGCGCAATAATGATCACCAAGTCGACAGCACATTGATCCCGCTGCACAAATGACCCCTAATCAAGGTGCAATTCCCGTATTGTGACCAAAATATTATTTTCTAAAATTAGAAACTGCTAAATCGAAATTGCTATTATATTACATTTTTATTATGGATTTTTTGTGGCTGGGATCGATTTTGTGGCGACTGGGAAATCATTTTTGCGGCAAGGATCAAAATGGCAAGTGGCAATTCGAAAAAACATTTTGAGGCGGTATCAAATTTTGCTGCAACTTGGGGATCATTTGAGCGGCGGTACACATACCTTTTCATAGAAGTTTTCCAATTAGCTGTCATTAACGATCGACGTGTCGTCTCATAGTCGTCTTTAGATATAGATAAAGAGATAAAGATCTTTTCAACACCATCTGGGGCAAGAGCTTTAAGATCATCAGTAACAATGATAGTTTCCAGTCTCCTTTTCATTTCTTCATTTATATAACTATGAACAAAATATACAACATTTTAAGCATCACTCAGATTCATCAACAATAAGTAAATGCATGATTTATATTTCACAAATTGATGTGTGCTATTATTATCGACTTAAGGTGACTGTAAACCTTCGCGGGGTCAAACTGGAACTATTAGTTTAAAAAATCACTAGAGCATCGAATCAATTTTTTTCTCATATTTTATACATCATTTTAAAGCTAAATAACCATACAATACGAATATGGAGTTTTTGTAGTCACAATATTTATATCCAATGAGTTTGAGCACTCTGAACTCAAAAGTTGATATCTCCGATTGACTGTGTTTAAAAGAGTAATGTAGCAACGTGTTTTATTAAATTGTCAATATTACTGCTTAATGTCAAGCAACACGCAGCTGTCAATCAGATCGTGTGAGCGTTTATTGATATTTTATTTGGTTCAAAAATAAATTGGAGTTAAAATCAAATAACTCTAAATTTTACGTGTAATTTGAAACTTTCTGTCATTAGAAATCAAAAACTAAATAAAATATCAAAAAGGCTCACATGATCTAATAACCAGTTATGTGTTGATTGATATTATGCAGAAATATTGACAATAATTAAGTAAAACGCGTTGGTATATTACTCTTTCAAACGCAGTCAATCGGAGATACCAACTTTTAAACTCGGAGCTCTCGAACTTATCAAAGATCAACATTATGATATCAAAAACAATCGTATTCTATGGCTATTCAGCTTTAAAATGATGTGTAATATGTGGGGATAATAAATAATTCGAATCGCTAGTGATTGTTTTAACTGAGAGACCCAGTTTGACCCCGCGAAGGGTTACAGTAACCTTAAGTGAATAATCATTTTAATTCCTATATAAGGTGGACGTAAAAGATCCTGTTGTGCATGCTATTCGAAAAGAGCAGTTAGGTCTCTGATACTAAAGGGCCTACTGTCAATTGGCGTCATACGTTGTTGTGGTGTTCTGCCTTCGTATGAAGAAAAACTCCTTATAAATTAAATAAAATTAATCAAATAAATGTCCTCTTGTATCAATTGATCTTATTTGTTTGTAAATAACTAAATCATCTACTTTTTTCAAGGTATAGTACTAAATATAATTTCTTATATTTTTGGAAAGAAAATTTCGTTGTACCTTTCCCACAGTTGATCCAATGCTTCTAAGGAACTAACATGGATGTTTATTTCAAATGATCCTGGTACAATAGCTGCAACTACTGCACCGGCTAATTTTTGCTCACGAGCTGGAATAATAGCTTCTTGAACCAGTGGTATCACCATCTCTGGATCGTCGCTGTAGCGTTGTAAGAAACACGCACTCCCTTCTGCCCACGAGAAAGTCACACCTCCTATTGCAACTTTAACAAATACTTTAACTTTGATTTCCCACGAATCCACTTTTTGTTCTGTTCTACCCACTACATCCAGTATCTTTTCCTGTCCTTTCTTCTGTGACTGCAAAAGAGCACTAGATGTTTGCTCTTGTCTACCCATTGCATCCAGTATCTTTTCCTGTCCTTTCTTCTGTGACTGTAAAAGTTCACTAGATGTTTGCTCTTGTCTACCCATTGCATTCAGTATCTTTTCCTGTTCTTTCTTCTGTGACTGTAAAAGTTCACTAGATGTTTGCTCTTGTCTACCCATTGCATCCAGTATCTTTTCCTGTCCTTTCGTCTGTGACTGCAAAAGATCACTAGATGTTTGCTCTTGTCTACCCATTGCATCCAGTATCTTTTCCTGTCCTTTCGTCTGTGACTGCGAAATATCCCTAGATGTTTGCTCTTGTCTACCCATTGCATCCAATATCTTTTCCTGTCCTTCGTCCTGTGACTGCAAAAGATCACTAGATGTTTGCTCTTGTCTACCCATTGCATCCAGTATATTTTCCTGTCCTTTCGTCTGTGACTGCAAAAGATCACTAAATGTTTGCTCTTGTCTACCCATTGCATCCAGTATATTTTCCTGTCCTTCTTCACATGATTGCAAAAGGACTTTTAAGGCATTTATACATTCAGCATCAATTGAATCAACTTTAAGCCGCTCGATTTCTGCTTCATATTTTGACCCTCCAAGTCTTATTAATACTTCTTTGATTTCATTCCATTTGGTTTCAAATTCAGTATCAGATAATGCCAAGTCTATTGGATGAGCAAGTTCATTCCGACAAAGCTTGATTCGAACCAGATCTGCCCCCGAACTCTTGTCTAATGGTGATGGCTGTCCATTCCAGCCTGTTACTGGGGGTTTAATTCGATGATAACATATCTTCTTAGTCCTCAATAAGAGAACAAGCAATGTAACGTCAAAGTTTGCGGATGAAGCACTAACTCCTGATCTAGGATAAAGTATGTCCCACTGCTGTGTAAAAAGTTTTCTTCCGGATTTCAGTCTGAGAAGTTTTTCTTTTACAGATTTAGAACAAAGTACTCCATTAAGTGTAGAAGGTGGGTGGATTGTATCAAAAATATCTCGTAAGGCACGCCTTCCCACATCAATAAGTAATGTTGAGAGTCTTATGTAGTTGATCTTCCCTGTTGCAGCCGAGAAAGATGCTGATGCTGATGATGATGTTGGTGCTGATGATGACGACGATGATGATGATACTACTGCTGGAGCAGCTGCTGCTGCTGATGATGATACTGCTGCTGCTGCTGATGATGATACTGCTGGTGCTGCTACTGATAACGATGATGAGAGTGGTGGTAAACCAGAAGCCATATTAAGATCGTTAGTGTCTCACTTTCACTAAAAAAAAGAGAATAAAGGATTATATTATATACTGTGACGTAAATTTACCATATAAGGTATCGTTCTCGGGCAAATATACACTTAATTTAGAAATGGTTGACGGGGCGAACGGCGATTGGTGATTGGCGATTGCACGACCGCAAGGAACTATGGCTAATACGAATTCCTTCTTATTCGTTTCTAAATTACCCAAACAATGCCTCCACCGTTTAGCAAAACCTTCGAGACACCCATGCATCTAAGGTCATCGCTGAGCGGTGTTTGGGTAATTTAGAATGGAATAAGAAGAACATTCGTATTACCCACAGTCCCTTTTGGTCGTGCAATCGCCAATCATAAACCGCCAATTGCCCCGTCAACCTTTTTTGAATTAGGAGTAAAATATCTTATTAGACAGTTTGATGTGTCATATGTCTGGATATTTTGCGAGCTGTGAACCGCTGTATTTTGACGAACCTTGGGCGAGTCAAAACGCAAGTTAACGTGTAAAATATCCAACATATTACACATCAAACTGTCTAATACGTTATTTATTAACCAACTATAAGAAAACCAATTTAGTGTCTTGAGCCTGATTGGTCAATATCGTTTTTTAAGATGACATGAAACTTGTTTTACTTGTTTGTTAGTTGGTTGCTCAGTAAATTATAGCAACATTCGCACTTCGCTAGCCAAAAAAAGGTTTTGAAATCTACTTAAACTATTATTCGTAAAAATTAAAAACTAACTGTTCAAAAAAAGTTGTATCAGCCATGGATATCAACAGGTGGACCGTTTACAAGAGCAAAAGGCAAAAATTCATCACCTGATGTTCATGTTATATGTTCATGGATTGTATCATACAATGGACTTTCCACTTTTTTCCCAGAAAGATATTTTTGTTGTAAGAAAAAAACAGAATGTGAGAATATTTGTTTATCGTGGAAATGAGAAAAAGCATATAAAAAGCCTGCAAATTGACTGTGTATCCTTCTGCGAATCGAATGTGTTTACACACCGAAACGAATGTGTTTAAACACGTATGTATTCACACACCTTGTGAGTTGTTAGTTTGCATTTTCACTCATTTGCTAAAGGACTCCACAGCATCAGTCAGCTGGAAGGTCTAAGGATGGATGTAAAGTTATGGCATCAGTTGTCTCGATTTCCGCAAGGATGATCGACCCAAAGTAAGTAAAGTAAGTAAGTAGCTAAAGGACTTCAACTGAAAAATAGCAATATTTTGTCTTTTGTCTTCGGTAAACTATCAAGGTTAGTGATGATTTCTTAATAAAAAAAACTATTTTAACAGTGACTATGAGTTTTTGCAATATGATGATTTCAACTCGCTATTACATTATTTGGGTTTCTGACAAATTGTTTTCAGATTAGTAATTTTTTAATACGTAGGCTTTTTTATTCTCTTGCTAGTTGCTCTATTTGACCAAACTCTGTCTAATTCAAAAAGTTCTGATTTATCTTGTAATTCTACAAAGTTACCACGATATGTTTGCTTTTCCCTGTTTCGAGCTCAAACCTGTCAAACCGGTGTAGCGGAGTTAAAATATCGCTGGTGATATATTTACTAGATCCAATCTTACTCCTGCGATATTTTTACTCTTCTGTGACGAGTTGGATAATAATAGACCTTATTTTATAGCAAAGATATAACGCACGATCTCATTGGTCAAAAAGCGGGCCGTACTTTTTCCGTACGGACCGGAAAAGCGAAAGCAGCTATTTATTATAATTTTTTCCCCTAAAATTGCTATATAATAAAAATCTTATTAACCTCGCTTGCTCGGGCCGTACTGGAAGTTATGGAACCTCGTTTTCTTCCACTTTTTATGGCCATAAGACAGTGGAAAAAAACTTGGTCCATAACTTCCCGTACGGCCCTCGCGCTCGGTTAATAAGATATTAGTATTGCACCAAACTGGAGGGCCGAATAACCTGGTTGAACATGGTTTTGAGTTTTCTTTCCTCTTATTGTCTTTCATGTTGATTTTTATACTGTTGAAATGATTGATATTTTTCTTCTTTTTTTATCATTCTTTATTGTATAACTTACTGAATAAGTATAGGTAATCATATGCAAGTGTGTTATTCAAGGACAATTAACATCGAATAATATCGATGATTATCGATTTTCTTCCATTATCGGTTTCATCGATTAATTAATATTAATATAATAAAATAATAAATAATTAATATTATTAATATAAATCTTGAGGCCATGAAAAATGTTTGCCAGTCAGTAAACAAAATAAACCACCATATCCTACGATGAATAAACCCGAATCAACTGTCTTTTTAAACTTATAATTATAATTATTTTCTTTCCTAAATATCAACCGTCCAGCCAGCTAACTGCCATCTTTTTGTTCAGTATTGATAAGCCCGCAATATTGTATTGAAAAAAATAGGCGTTCACTCTTCCACTCTTTCACTCAACCCGATAGCATTATGCACCTTGTCTTCATCTACGATGAGAATGTGCAAAAACCGCAAATACGTCATTAACACAGGAAGACCAGTGCTGTTCCCTGTTACTATCAGTTACAAGGGTAATTTATATTGCGACACGTTAATGTTATCTACAACTGAAAATGGCTAACAAATACATATACTGACATGAATGTCTGAGAAATTACAAATTTGGAAGTTTTTTCTAAAGTGTTCCTACAGTATGTAAAAACAACTATTTTCTGGCTCTGTCAAAACAACAACTAAAGAAAACACGTAATTTCTCTAAACTCCAATTGACTTTATCTGGATGCTCATGGAAGTAGAATCATCCCTGATACTGAGACATTGTCCTTATACTATCTGTCGCAGTCTGAATTTCTGAGTTAGTGAATAGTAAACTTATAAAGTTATAATTCTTATATTTGTTTATTAAATTTTGCAAAAACTGTGGTATTGCATGACTATGAGTGAACGTAAATAAAGCTCCTTCGTTGAAAGTCGTTCAATTTTTCACTATTTGTTAGCAATTACAGACTATTTTGTGGCAAATTCCTAAGCTAAAGAAGATAATAAGTCGATTTTTCGAACGACAAGTTACACACAGCAATGCTTGCAATATTGAATTCCAGTGCGATTCTAGACCGAGATTCGATCACGCTACTCCACGAGCGCTAATCACATGCCTTATATATATTATATTACTAAAAACGTACAATTTCGACAAGTTATTCAATATAATGCTTACATATTTGCTTACTGAATAGCCAAGATTGGGATGCCTTTGGAATATTATGTAAACGGCTCGCAGCAATTTACTTTTGATAGAAACGACTAGTATAATAAATATAACAGAGCAATATTCTAGTATTAGCCCTTTCGGAGTTGCGCGAGGAACTGGTAACTAGTACGGTGCGCGATGTATTGTGGGACAGTTTTATGGGACGCTTGTTTTTAGAAATGGCGTCTGTTGTTAGT
>JAUPMH010153334.1:0-13720 GCA_032270665.1 Metridium farcimen
TTCGTTGAGTACATATAATTATTTATAAGCTACGAAAAATTATTTATATGTATTTTGACCAATTCGGGCCCCCATACCAAAACCCTAGATGTTTAGTTTGGCATGCCTGTGGTTTGATATTTCACTCCCATAGCTGTAAGTGTACACGAGTTTAAGCTCATTTGAACTTTCCTAAAAGTCAAATGTGAATCGTTTATAACTTTTAATTAAAATTATAAAACAATATTCTAATTTTTTGAAATATACTGACTAATGTGAATTATTCAAACGGTTCAATCACCGCAGGACACTAGATAGCCGGGAATTAATCTCAACTGTTTTATAAGAGCAACGTTTTGTTTTGCATGGTAACGACCGGGATCTGCGTAGAATAAACATTGTCAAGCTTTTAATGCCGAGCCTTAATTCTTAATTTAAAACATTCGGCCATGTTGAAACAAAGATGACCGCAGATCGTCAATTTGCTCAAAGCAGATCAGTATTGCAAAATTCAAGGAAAATATTGTCACTGTCAATGCTTTGTTTTAATGTTTTGTTTTGTTTCATTTGTTTTGTTTTGTGTTATGTTGTATTGTTTCTGTTTTGTTTAGTTGTTTCGTTTTTGTTTTGTTTTATTTTGGTTTCGTCATTATTTTTAATTTTGAGTGAAGAAAAAAAAAATCATTTTTTGTATTTGTCTGAAAACCTACATGGCGCCGACTAGTCATAATGACTGCACGACAGCGTGGGCCGTTTTTTCACTCCTATACGAAAAGTAATGGAAACTCCTAGTAAACAGTTTATTGTAAAAGATAGCTTAAATCTAGTGCTCATGAGATTATTTATTTTTTTCGTTTTCCTCAAAACGAGCGCCGGACTCGACCACTAGCTACACTCTGAAGCCTGCATGCAAAGGATGTTGGTATTTCTTCTCTTGTTATCGATTTATTCACATCATATTTTGATTGTACGTGTTTATGCTATATGAACATAACAGGGAGAATTAGGGAAGATATTATGAAACAAATATTTCTTTAAAAAGCTAGCGCGGAATAAATCACACATTCAGTTCATATTACCGACATCCTTTGCAGGCTTCAGAGTATGGACTGTAGCTTCGACTGCGACAACGATTTTAATTTAAAATAGGTGTAGATAGGTCAGACACGAAACCGGGGGCCTCTGGCCCTACTCTTAGTCGAATATTGGCGTGCAATCTTGTGTGCTATCGTGACTTCTACTTGTAACCAACATCAACCACAGTTATAGATAGATATCATGTACGATGATAGACATCAAATTGGCCTCGTATTGTGATCATAATCGCCCTTGAAGTTCACCAACCCACGCCTTGGTCCTCAAATCAATTTCACTACTGATTTGAACTATTCCCAATATTATTATTTGGATGCATGTGAAGCTTATAAATAAAACATAGTTTTAGAGTTACATAGAGTTACTCCGACGAAGGGCTTAAGCTTGAAGCATCGGTAGAGTTTTAAGTTAACATTTTTGACGGTTATCGCCAGAAATTCCGAACCATTGTGGGTGGAGCTAATTATTTATGAGTTCATGTCATGTCAATAAAACAATTGTCATTAGTGCGCCATATATAGTATAACCATCATATTTTAAGAACGTTTAAACGTTTAAACGTTTAAGAATAACATATTTTTGTTTACAATTTGTTGTTTACATCCTACTGGTGCTGGTTCATGTTGTAAAGCTACAATATACCTTCCTCGCGTGATTTGGGCAATAAAAACTCTCTCTCCAAAAAAAAAAGCTAAAATCTGAACACCTAAATATACATATTATTGGTCTCTTGTTCAGCTTGACCACAAACATGGCCGCCGTACGTTGTCAAGGGTAACGTGACGTCACATGAAAACCCTCTATAAAAACTTGGGCGATCATGTTGGACAAAAGGTCAATCTCGTGGTCTAAAACACTAAGACAATTGACCACAGTTCGTGAAGTGATATTACTAATTCAAAACCATATAATTTATACTATGAACCGCAAAACATGCACTGTTTTTCACTAATTGCATGGTACTCAATGTAATTCTATATAATGAATACAACTTACAAAAACCTGTTTGAATAAAGGTCGACCGTATGGAATTTGAAACTGGCACTAAAATTTCTACTTTTTACCTCGCAACCAAGAAAACGGTCTACACTTAAAAATATTCCCTAAGTCTACACTTAAAACTGGAAATCATGATTCCCGAAGTCAAATATTATCTTTCCGCGTTTCGATTTCTAGTGAAAAAAAAAAAAGAAAAAAAAAAGAGAAATCACAACGAGAGAGACTTCGCTAGTAAGCAATTATAAATATGTAGTTTATATTTATCTCTGAAAAATTGTCTTTTACAGTTTGTCACCACCCTCAAAAAAGCCCACAATAAATAAATATACGTTATTCCATTCCATAGTTTTTATTAAGTGACTATTTAGTCAGTATTACTCAACCAGAAACATCAAATACAAAAGGTAACAATACCTCATTACAACTTTACTTGTTCTTGATATTAATTAATAGCATAGTCACTAAATAAGAACTATTACACACTAACAATTTGATTTTGTTTCATGGTTCTATAGTGTTTTCGCTCTATTATAACTGATTTGATGAATATTGATGGTTACTTCTGGAATACTGGTATCTGCTTAATTCACCCCAATTCAACATGTTTGAGCGTTATCAAAAGGAATTAAATGAGCTCCTACAATCAGTACCAAATCGGCTAAAGCGTTGCTATGTATGTTTCCATCCAATATAAATCTTTTGGGAATAAGATTTTTGTATTTCGATATCACACAAATGTTTTGACCCGCAGTGGTTTTGAATTGGGTGGAAAGGTACATATAGCAACGGGTTAGCCAATTATGTATATTACTATCGCGGACGCAGACCAACCATTTCCATCAGTTGATCAACGAAATAGGTATCTGGGTGTATAGTTTATCGGTAGCCTTTATGTCTACAACCCACCGGCGACAATAGAGTGGTGATTTGTACACCATTTAGCCGGACTAATAGCTAGCTAACCAAACAATCATCTAGAATGACTTTTTTGCTCAGTAACATAAAAATATAGTGTAATTATAGCCTTAGGGTTTGATGAGAAAAGAAAATCTGCAGTTTAGTTTCAAGAAACAGTACTTAGATTGTAGTAGATAATTTATATAGAGGTATGTTATTCGCTCTACTGATTTGTTTTGGAAAGATGTTTATTCCAAACAGTATTTTTAAAAACTCTTATCATCATAGTTGTTTGGTAGAGAGATATAGCTAGACCATTAAGATTCCCTATGGTAACCCTTCACCGACTTTTTATACACCTATTTCAATAATCGTTGTCGCATCGGAAGCTATGGTCCAGACTCTGAGGCCTGCAAAGGATGTCGGTAATATGAGCATATTTTCTGATTTATTACACGTTTTTAAAAGAAACATTTGTTTTATCTTCTACCACAACAACAACTTGTTATTTTCATATAACACAAACAAGTACAAACAAAATATCCTATCAATAAATCGATAACAAGAGCAGAACTACCGACATCCTTTGCGGGCTTCAGAGCGTGGACTGTGGCTTTGCCTGCGACAACGATTATTGAAATAGGTGTATATATAGAGAGATTAATTCATGGAACTGAAGTGCACACGGATGATTTTTATTCACGAGTCGTGAAGTATCAAAACACGAATGAGTGAGTCTTCGAGCGAATAAATGTTTTGATGCGAAGCAACGAGTCAATAAAAATCGTTCAAGCACTTTCCATGGTGTAATTGTGTTATTTTATAGATAGTGAGATCCAATCTAGACGTTTTGATGCGAAGCAATTCAACGAGTCAATAAAAATCGTTCAAGCACTTTCCATGGTGTAATTGTGTTATTTCATAGATAGTGAGATCCAATCTAGAAGTTTTGATGCGAAGCAACGAGTCAATAAAAATCGTTCAAGCACTTTCCATGTTGTAATTGTTTTATTTCATAGATAGTCAGATCATATCCAATCTAGATTTTTTTATGCACTTAGCTTGTTTGCGCCGTAAGGTTCGATGTCTCGCCAGAAAGACTTGTCCAATGCATATCATGCAATGGTAAATCAGAATCGAAACCCATTTTCTGAGAATTATTATATTTGCCTTTTCTAAAGGTTGAGTAAGAAATGAAGTCATAGAAATTTTGTCACTAGTGAAAAATCGTCGTTGAAGTTTCTGATTGGACGTACGATCAGTTTTGCCACTAATCAGTTCTATTTCATAGGTAGATCTCAGTATCTCTGAAATAGACCATGCACCATCAGCAGTAGTAGCTGAACCTAGTACTTACATGCAGTTACAATTTAAGAAATTTAAGAAGATTTAAACTTGTCTTTAAGACTAAGAGATTTAGAAATAGTTTTATAGCTCATAATGCTCTTAAAGCATATAGTTCTATAGTTTTATAATTCTTAGGTTTTATAGTTTTATCATTAGTGTATTTTTATATATAGTTTTATCATTAATGTATCATTTTATATATAGTTTTATCATTAGTGTATTATTTTTTTATATTTTCTATATTATCAATTGTAAATATTGCTTTAATTCAACCTACGGGTTGCTATAGCT
Organism: Metridium farcimen; assembly: GCA_032270665.1. Lineage (NCBI taxonomy): Eukaryota > Metazoa > Cnidaria > Anthozoa > Actiniaria > Metridiidae > Metridium > Metridium farcimen. The sequence goes on from JAUPMH010153334.1 coordinate 4,609, forward strand.
TTCTTAATAAACTATCTATCTAGTAGTATCACCACCATCCTAATGAACAGTGTCAACAAGTATAAAAAGGTTTTAAAAAAATCAATTTTATCATCTATGTCGTTATCGTCATTATCATCACCATCACTAGCATCAATATAACAATGCCATTGCTGTCTTATATTCTCAGTATCATAATTACGAATTAATATCGAATTACGGGGAGTCTCCCATGCAAGCCAGTGGCTAATGTTCAAGTATTCGACACACTCACACACACTACCCCTACATTAAATATTTTAGCACACATCACTTCTCACATGTTGATTTTTGCGGAGGGAGGAAAACCGGATAATCCGGAGAAAAACCCTCGTGGCATGCGAGAGAACAACAGCTCAGACAAACTTTATTCTCTTGTCGCCAGAACCTAGCTGGAATCGAACCATGCAGGTAACAGTGCATGATGAAGGGCCAGCGCTCTCATTGCTAGGTCACCCATATCACCCTATCATTAGCACAACTTTCATCATCATTGCCGCCACGATTATAATTACCATCAACGCACCAACACCATGCAGTGTTAACATCGCAAACCTCTGAACATTAACATTATCATCGATTTCATTATCATCACTATCATCTTCATCATTGTCACCACCACCACCACCATTACCATCACCGACCCATCATTACTAAATTCATTTCATTTCGAAAGCATCATCTTCATCTCAACCACATCATTTTTTTTTTACATACAATAATGAAGTTTTAATTAAATTGATAATTGATTATACCTACATCACATTACAATGTGGTTTAAAAAAAGGTGCATCATCACAATCATCATCACAATCATCATCACAATCATCATCAAAATCATCATCACAATCATCATCACAATCATCATCACAATCATCATCACAATCATTATCACAATTATCATCACAATCATCATCATCATCATCATCATCATCACAATCATCATCACAATCATCATCACAATCATTATCACAATTATCATCACAATCATCATCATCATCATCACAATCATCATCACAATCATCATCACAATCACAATCATCATCACAATCATCATCACAATCATCATCAAAATCATCATCACAATCATCATCACAATCATCATCAAAATCATCATCACAATCACAATCATCATCACAATCACAATCACTATCATCAGCATCAGTTGCTTAACATATACTAACAGCTGATGTTCCACGAGAAATGTTATTATAAAAATGTAGTCCGTGCAATAAACACACATTTGTTTCTTTTCCCATTTGTCTCGGCCTTCTTCACAAGACAACACTCACAAGTAATTTAAAAAGCACACACAAGACATATTAATTGTGTCCATTTCCTCGAGGGATAAAGCTATATAATGTTTCAAAACCAGACAAACAAACACAATTTAAGTGAAATAAGTACAAAAAAATGTTCTGATGGCTTCCGCTTGGTGAGCATAAATCTTTTCTCAGCAGGAAAGACTCTGGCTGCTAAGTAAAAAGCATTTTTTGCACAGCAAGATTTGATATATATAGAAACCCTCAATTAAGGGTTTGTATTTAATTACGTTGTTTTTATTGAATTGCTTATTTCTTTTCTATAGGAAAGTTCTCTTAATGTGATGTTCTTTCCGGTGTGCCTGTAGCCTATCAGAATTTACTGTGCGGGCGTAATGTACTAGCTGCCCTAGCTGAAGAATTCTGTAGAGAGTCTGCAACGTTTTCTATTTCTTTCATATAAAGCACGAGGTGCTGATCAAAACAGAAGTGTTCTGTTGCAATCTCAGCCTGTTAAAAAAAAAGAAAAGAATCTCGCGCGCTAAAAGTCTACTTTTAGTTTACTTCCTACTTACAATACCATATATGGTAATGGCATTGTTTTCAAGATTGCATACGATACCTCTGATACGAGAAGCACGACGCGAAGCGATTCACCTGCCTGACACAGTCTGTGCTGCATGATCCCTGCCATGCGTATTAAAATATCTTAAAATTGTGGCTCATTTTGTTGCATTGGGTTGACTTTTCCTCCTGCTATATCGATCATATGAATCTGGGTTATGGAGTTTGTAGCTAATTTAATTACACACTAATTTTCTGACCACAACCAAGAGAATATTAAGTAAGAGAGAAAATCCCCATCATGCATATGCAACCTTTGTTCTATTTTTAGAACACTATCTATTGTTAGCTCGTTACCAATCCCGCGCTGTATTCCTTCCTCCACTTTGTCGATCCGGCTGTTAATATACAAATGATAAAAAAAACCTGAAGAACAACCTTGAAAACAGAAAAACAATTATAGCACACTTTACTTCTTATAATGTGTTTATTTTATTTCATAACATATCGCCAAGCCGGGTAAATTTACATGTTGTCCCCTACTAGGTAAACTGATTACCCTACAGACACAGCGACTTCTCCTGGGATGATTGAGCCAATCAAATTCAGTACTAAAAATAAATTGCATTCTAAAAACAGATTAGTGGCTGCACATTATGGTTCTTAGGATCTATTCGTGCGATTGGCATTCTCTTACTAAGTATTCCATTGCCACATGAACAAGGATACCTATTTTCTCTGATATTTCTGGAACTAAATTTCGTTAAATATAGATTTATCCAGATAGATTTCTCGTATTTTTGCGCCCTCTATACTTAACCGGTCATCTGTTGTCAAGCCTGTAAATATTTCATTGCATATAGTGCATTTTTCGTTCACACTTATACACGTGAACATCGGCTAAACGCAGAATAATGAAACGGATAGTCCTGCGGATAAAGTAGTTGTAGAGGAGTTTGACTAAATGTCGTGGGTCGTGGGTGGGGGGTACAAAGTCGTGGGTGGTGGGGATGAAGTCATGGGTACTTGGTACCCACGACCCACGACATTTAGTCAAACTCGTTGTAGAGCTGAAGCGTAAGCAAACTAATGATCGAGAAGAAAACTTGCCTTTCTTGTTAACGACCCCTGGCCATTAGCTTATATTTTACATGGGCAGTAATAATTAGAGGCATTAGCCAGCCATTTTGAATCTAAAAAACTATAATGATCATGTATTTGATGTAAAAACCGGTCACAATTTTGCTTGTGAAAATCATAAAAATCAAAGTCTGTCAAAACTGTCAAGGCTGTAAATCATTTCGTTACGGAGTTATGGACGAGCAAATATGACAAGATTTTTGGTAAAAATGTATGGAGCAGCCATCTTTGTGTTTCAGTGAAGGGCACAAACGTGGCGGACTAAACTTCAAATGTTTATAAGGCGACGGAATATTCAATATTTTTATTACATTTTACTATAATGCACTTGAAATGGAGATTTTAAACATTTCTAAGGCAAAATCTTTCAATTAGTTTGAATCTTTATTCAGAAACACCTGATTGTATTGCGTGACACAAATCAAAATTTCATAACTCGGGAACCAATCATCAGTCTTTCTTGTGACTTATGTCACTGATTTCTAAAACATATTTGATCAATGCCTTTATACGACGTATAGTTTAGATTTTGAGTTTTGGATGACGTCACATGAAAGCCAGCATTACCGCTACACGTTTCAGTTAATCAGATAGTAATTGACACCAGAATATTATCGTAGCTGGTTGATCGTCAATGATACGATTTCCTTAATATATCCTTAAAGTATTGTTACGGCAGTCATTTTTATGATTCATCGTTTTATAATTATTTTCACTGACTTTATTTTACCTATTTCAAGAACCGTTGTCGCAATCAAAGCTACAGTCCACACTCTCAAGCCTGCAAAGGATGTCGGTTTCTCTCCTTTCGTTATCGATTTATTCAAGCATGTTTTGGTTGTACGTGTTTGTGCTCAGTATGACCACAACAAGCTGTTGCAGTGGTAGATGATGAAACTGATATCAGTTTGAAAACGTGTAATAAAACACAAATTATGTTCATATTACCGACATCCTTTGCAGGCTTCAGACTATAGACTGTGCTGATTCGGCTGCGAAAACAATTTTTGTAATTAAGACCTACCTCTAACTCAATAGGAAGGTCTGTTTTTATAATATTCCTTAAAATATATATTTTCTTCTTGTTTGGGGACTTTTGGACTTTGGGACAGTTGCAATAAATTATAGTTGCTTTAAATCAATGAATATGCGAAGTTTTAGTTTGTTTGGTTTTAGATTGGTATGGATGTTAGCATTTCAATTTCATGTAAATCCGCTTTGTTGTTTATGAGTTGTTTTCCGATTTTTGTTCTTGTGTTTTGTTCTTAATTTTCTTTGTTTTTGTTATTTTTGTATATTTTTGTGTTTGTTTTGCTGTGTGTTTGTGGTTTTTTTTTGTGTTTGTTTGTTTACTTGTTTTTTTTTATTATTTCTGCTTGCTTGTTTTACTGTTAATTTAATTTGCTATTTAGTAACAAATCTGCATGGGTGAAATTAAAAAAAAAATGTTTGTCATTAATTGTTCCGCTATTTTTCCATGTTGTTCCAACTAGTGAGTTATGGTTGACATACTGTGATGTATATAGTTGTTATCAGTTATTTTAAGTACATACTTGTCGTCAACGCGGGATAAACGTTTTGTCAATGAGTCATGTACTTGAGGTAGTGATAGGTCGCTAAGATGATGTCAATTTACAACCATTTTCTTTACAATTAAACGCCCTTAATTTAGATCTATTTTTTTTGTTAAATTAACACATTTCCACTCGTTGCTTCATTCATGTATTCTTTTGTTCGTGTAAATAGATATTTACATCAAGGACTTAATATAGCTATAAAAAAGCTTAAATTTGAAAAGAAAAAAATTATTTCAAAATATATTCATTTGTTGTTGTAATTTTACAGTTTATTTTCGCCCTTGGTTTTTAAGAATTAATTCCATTTCATTTGTTTGCCAATAGCTTTTAGTAATACAAATTGTTTTACTATTTAGAAACATTAAATAGATTCTTTACATTGTAATCAGTTTAAGGTATTTGTTTGCTATTGGTCGAATAAGCGGTGAATGGCGTGTGAAAAGTCTTTAAAACAAAACATAAAACACCTTTAAAACTTTGCATTCGTTAGATTGTAGGACTCTGATTATAATAACTATTTATATATTTTCTGTTATGAGAAAGTAACTAAACTTGTCATAAAAGCATGAGATTTATATTACAAATATGTAATATATTTGACTGATTAATTTTAAAAATATGTGACAAAAAAAGAATGGAAAACGAAAGCATTTTTTTTACTTTAACATTAATTACAGTCAAACCAGCTGATGTGTTCTTAATTAGGTTAGAAGATCCAACTTATTTCTAGAAATGTTTTTTTAAATCGAAATTTGCACGCTTCAACTGAATTGCAGACTTCAACTGTCAAGCGATAAAGGTCCAGAAATCACTGTGGTAATCAATAATAAAATGGTTTAGAAAGTATTTATAAAAATGTTTCTATAACTAAACTAGGTTTAGCAAGTTTTTGTTGTTCACAAACTCCACTGAAAGTAATGTTTTAATGTGGGGCCGTTTTTGAAACTTTCAAGATTCGATTCATTCAAATTTCAAAACAAACTAGAAATCGTATTTCTAGAAATTGAATCTTCTGGCCTAGATAGGAACACATGGCCTGGTTTGACTGTAATTAGACATTTTTTGGATTATATAAGATTTAGTCTATGGATCAAACGCTGAACTCTTGAGTCAACTGAGGTTTTCGACAAAGATAAAATCTCTTTAATTGAATATTTATCTGCAAATATTTTCACAAGCTGCAGCCATCTTGTCCGTTTTCAGAAAAAAATTCAAACCTTTTATACAATTTCCATAAAAATATGACTTCTTCTCTTTTAGTGGTCGCACAAAATGGCTTTTTAGTGTCCAATAACGACGTGAAAGTGAGCTTTTTTGGTCGAATAATATGTTTTAAAATAGCGAGATAAGAAAATGTTTACCGATTAATATTAACTGGTTTAGGAATTGAGGTTAACAAGGCTCATTATCAAACAATGCTAAATGTAGACTGTGAGACTTGTTGAAAACACAGCGCGCGCGCGTCCAAATATTTGACCATTTTCCCGCCATTTTGACTAAATGTTATTCTTGCTGTTTTCTCTTTGAAATAAGCAAACACTCACTTCGAAAGTACTTTTGAAGCCGCACAATTTTCCCTTATTAACAGTGTTTGTGTGTGGGTATTATAAATAATTAACGCGGGTTCAATGTAGAACGATTATATCGCCTAGTCGTCAGTCGATAAAGGCAATTTCGCGATTGGAAGTTTGGCTACAATGATATGCAAATAATCAAGAGAACCAATCGACTGCTTTAGTTTCCCTTCTATACAAACTGAAGTAAGATCAAACTAAAACTGTTTGCTGCGAAGTAACTGAGCTGTCCAGTTGCACATCGCCGTTCACAGCAACTAAAGCTGTCTAATTTTGCTCAGTTTTGCTGATCACAAACCATGGGGAAGAAGAACAGCAAGCCTAAGAAACTCACTGAAGACGACATCTTGGAGCTTCGCAAGACTACGGAGTTCACTGAAGATGAGCTCAACAAATGGTACAATGCATTTAAAGACAGTTGCCCAAAAGGGAAAATGACCCAGCAAAAATTCGGCGAGATGTACACGAAGAGTTTTAAAGCTGGCGATGCATCTATTTTCGCCGGCCATGTTTTCCGTACATTTGATAAAAACAATGACGGCACTATAGATTTTAGTGAGTTTATTCAGGGTCTTTCCATTATCACGAGAGGTGGGAAAGAAATGAAACTACGCTGGGCTTTCGAGATGTATGATTCAGATGGCAGTGGAGAGGTTTGTCGTCGGGAAATGCTGGAGATTGTGCGTTCGATTTTCCAGCTCGCTGGTGATGATGTGTGCAGTAGGCTACCAAGAGACGAGAACACTGTAGAGAAATTCACCAACAAGTTGTTTGACAAGCTGGATGCGGATAGCAGTGGTACAATCACTCAGAAAGAATTCATTCGAGGAGCACAGTGCTATCCTTCATTCATGAAACTACTGGAAAACCCTGGCTCAGTAAGGTGAAACATTAAGGTGCACACATAGTGTTTAAATTCAAAATGACATTGAATTTCAAGAAATGCCAGCACCAGTATTTGCTCTTCAAACCGAGAAGATAATTAAAACCAAAACATTCGCAGTAGAATTAAAGGTTTTTTCCAATAAATTTTTAAATTGAAATTTAACTTTTTACCGACACAATAACAATAATATCAATTCAAAACTAGAAATTCGTATAGCTTTCAAATATATTTATGAACCAGACGTAAATAGAGAGGCCTCAAAATTTATTCAAGTAAATATTCGTTCTAATGTGGATAATGTGATGTCTGATTAGAAATTCTAATCAGGAAGATGCTTTACTGAACCAGCTTTACTTATAATTTTCACGAGTTAGCGGAGTTATCAATTCACGATAACACTAACTGATATTAGGTAGCGATCCAATTACATTTAAAACGGAGTTTAAAAGTGTATTTTTATGCATGGTAATAATGAGACTTGGTTCATTGTATATATACATCCAAACGATTCGGCGTTGCCATTAACCACTAGTAATATTCTAATTTATTGTTGCTACTTGAACGACCTCACACTAGACATATGATTCTATTGTAAACCTGAATGCTTTGAAAAATTAAATGATTGAAAGCTGATGTGTGTTGTGGTTATTATGATTTGGAGAAATTCGAGGGTATTTTTTATGATCAGCCGCATCGCGACCGAATAGACAATCACCTGGCCATGTAACAGAATAATATGGACTCTTCGCAGTACGATTTGACGGTGTTTTCTTAGGGTAAAGATTACCGAGATCTTACATCAAGGAATGAAAATTGTGTGAAGTGTGGGTTGTGGAGAATTGAGCGTGTTTTTTATTCATCACGGGTCAACAGGTGCAAATACAGGAAGAAAGAGAAGGAAATAATTACAAGTGATGATAAAGCGAAACGAGTTATGAAATCTATTCTTGTTCCAGACAAGTACGATAATAATTTAAATCTGACACGCAAAAAAATGGCTTTTTTCACGGAACACACGAGCCAATCTTTTAGACACGTGGGAGGCGTACAGGGGCGATTTTCTGTCTCGTTTACATTCTCATTCAATCCTCATTACCATTTCTACATCACGCTTATTTATATCCTAATAATAGGTCATGGAACTAGAAAATAGATCCAAATCAAATAGCACACAATTGGTAGATTTTATTGCTCATAGTAAACGTATGTTAATATCGGTATTAATGTGCTTTTTAGCCATATAAAAAAATAAAAAAAACATGACATATTGGTTTGAAATTTTTACCTAAACAAACGATTGCCGTCGAAACGGAAAATGAATTAATACGGACACGGTGAATACAAACTTAGCATTTCGAATTCAATTTGAAAAAGGCTTAACTTGCGAAACGTCCATAAATAAAACCGATCTAGGTCCTTTTACAATGAATTATACAATGTATTAATAGACATTTGTCAGCCTCATATAGTCTACCATTTGAACTACTGTTTTTGTTTCCTCACAAGACAAGAGGCCACATCTCGCCGCTGAATAGCTTTAAACAGCAGGCGATAGAACTCAAAAATATTCCATCATTTAAACAATTCAATCAACGCAGAAATAGCATACAATTTATTCGGGTTTTACAGTCACAATTTAATTACCATAATCCATTCTTTCTAGCTGTAAGTTTGCACTCCGATAACAAATCTACAAAATATATTCCACAAATTTTAGTACGTTTACATCCATTCTCTGTTGGAAAGGACAACCCTCCACTCTAGCATGCAGGTTTTTTTGGAAAATAAGCTGATAATGAGTCATTATAGTTTTTCACGTTTTACGAAGTAAAAACAGTTGTTTTTATTGCTATTGTATGATATGATGATACACGATTTCCTGATTGATTTGACCGCGACGTACGTACATTAGAAATAAGCTGCAAAAATTAACTATTGCACGGAATATTATCATTTAGCTGTGACCTGGAATAAATAGAAAATCCAGCTATAAAATAAATAAATAAAACAAATGAATAAATAAAATAAAATAAAATAAAATAAAATAAAATAAAATAAAATAAAATAAAATAAAATAAAATAAAATAAAAT
>JAUPMH010153445.1:236-13711 GCA_032270665.1 Metridium farcimen
TTGAGAGATGCAGTCACTGAATAATCATGTCAAGATTGTATTTAGAGGACCTCTTTTTGAGAGCTTATAGAAGCTGAGACCGAGAGGGATTATGGGTAGCGACATTATAATTACATGTATGTGACTTGAGAGATGCAGTCACTGAATAATCATGTCAAGATTGTATTTAGAGGACCTCTTTTTGAGAGCTTATAGAAGCTGACACCAAGAGGGATTATGGGTAGCGACATTATAATTAAGAGATGCAGTCGCTGAATAATCATGTCAAGATTGTATTTAGAGAACTTCTGTTTGAGAGCTTATTTACTATTAAGCATATCAGTTTTACGATCTATTTTCTCTTGAACATAACAACCCTTGTCCAATAAGGTATAATAACATCAATTGCTGTACGCTAGCCTTCTTGTCGATTTTAGCTTGTATTCAGTTCTTTCAAGGTTTTTACCATGTATTAGCTAGGGCTTTTTACATTTATGTAATAAACGCATTTGCCAGAGAAATTGGTTAAAGACGATATTATCAAGCACTTCAACCAGTAACGTTGAAAGGAACCGAAACGTTCTAGCGCTAAACGAGCCTTCAATTTGGTGCTGAAGGTCAGCGGGTATCTCACTACAAGCACTACATGCTCAAAAACTTGTATTATACAGAGAGCAAAAATATAATTATTGCTTTATAAGTATATAGCATTTCATTTTCAAAGATATTTTTCGATCCATTTTCTTTGCTTGTTTACCATTCTGCTTCCCCTGTTGCCCTGTGAAAGATGTAATCTTTGCCTTTAACATTCATAATACCGTCTTTCAAGTGAAACTTCCATTTATTACGACTTCGAGCAATCTGAAACACAATAAGATAGTTGAACTTCACGATTTCTTTTCTTTTCTATTATCACTATTAATATTACTTTTTTTATTTTTAGGAACAAACCACAAATTTATGAATGACAAAAGTTAAAAACGATCAAAAAGAAATAAATGGAATAATGATATAATGGGGAAATGAAGGAGTTTTACAAAAGACAGACAATTGAATAGAGAGAAATGGAATAAAACAATCAAATGGCACACATCAAATGGAATAAAATGGAATTAAGAGATAGAATAAGATGGAATAAAACAGAACAACGCAGAATAGAATAGACTGAAATGGAATATAATGAAAAAAGATGGAATAAAACAGAACAAAGCAAAATAGAATAGAATGAAATGGAATATAATGAAAAAAGATGGAATAAAACAGTACAAAGCAAAATAGAAAATAATAGAATGAAATGGAATATAATAGAATGAAAAAAGATGGAATAAAACAGAAGAAAAAATATAGATTACAATAGAATGGAATATAATGAAAAAAGTATAAGATGAAATAAAACGGAACAAAACATTATAGAATAGAATGGAATATAATGAAAAAAGAATCTGATAAAATAAAATGAGATGGAATAGAAGATGAGTGGAATGGGATGGGAAAAAATAGAAGTAAAATAGTTAAAGCAGCATACATACCTTTTCAAACTGACATACCACTACATTCTCCGTATCAAACAAATCTGTTGCACCATCATCTGAATCATCATCATCACTATTTAAAGGGTCTTCATCCTACACCAAACAAGGAAAAAGAATCTCATTCAAGTATTCAAAATTTCTCTAAATTTGGGCTTCCTATATAAATTTTTGACCGAGAGGAGACTGAGAGCACCCCTCCCCCCTTGTGTTAATTTTTTTGTATCTTCGTTCCCAGTCAGAGAAATGCGGAGGAGGCTACATGCAGACTTGATGTTTGTTTTATTAGTAAAAGAATAGAGATAAAGCCTGTGGTATTATTCAACAAGTGACATGACCTTTCTGTTTATTTGTTTTCAGCAGTTTTGGGAATTTTTACAGTATGAGTAACAGTGAGCATGGAACAAGGATTATGAAATCTACCGTATGTTGACAATTAATGTTCTTAGTATCGAGCATTTACAGCAAACTATTGTGGTGTCATATTTTACAGTATAATGAGTAACAGTGAGCATGGAACAAGGATTATGAAATCTATGTTGACAATTAACGTTATTAGTATCGAGCATTTACAGCAAACTATTGTGGTGTCATATTTTACAGTATAATGAGTAACAGTGAGCATGGAATAAGGATTATGAAATCTATGTTGATAATTAATGTTAGTATCGAGCATTTACAGCAAACTATTGTGGTGTCATATTTTACAGTATAATGAGTAACAGTGAGCATGGAATAAGGATTATGAAATCTATGTTCACAATTAATGTTAGTATCGAGCATTTACAGCAAACTATTGTGGTGTCATATGACATTTCTTTTAGTATTAATGTCCTTTTTGGGTGACAATGTTATGACAATGACTGTATGATACATGTATACACCTAATTCAAAAAGGTTGAAGGGGAGAAAGGTGATTGGTGATTGCATGACTGAATGGAACTGTGGGTAATACAAATTTCTTCTTATTCATTTCTAAATTTCCCAAACAATGCCTTCACTATTAAGCGATGACCTTAGATGGGTGTCTTGAAGGTTTCGCTGGACAGTAGAGGCATTGTTTGGATAATTTAGAAAGGAATACGAAGAAATTTGTATTACCCACAGTTCCTTTTGGTCGTGCAATCACCAATCATTGTGTATATAACATGCTATCAAGGCTTAGTACTTCAAGTATTTTTAATGTTTTAACCAATTAACTGGTCATAGTTCAACAAGTGTGAGTGGCCTACCTCAGGCAAAGGTTCTTCTTCTTCAAATTCTTGACTTGTATTCCTATCATGGTCTTCGTCATCACCAAGATCATCATCACCGTCATCACTGTCGCTATCATTGTTGCCATCTACTTGGATTATCATATGTGGCTATAATGTAAGTAAGTAAGTAAGTAAGTAAGTAAGAAACTTTATTTATAGAGGGTAGCACTAAATAGCTAAAAGCTTACAATGAACACATGTTAGTAATGACATACTTTAGTGAGTATAAATACATGTATATATTAGTTAAACAATGATATGACAAGGTTAGTTATAATGACATATTTTAGTGAGTATAAACACATACGAGAAAATAAAATTCATATCTTCAAGCCAACGTGTAATGTTCTTTTTATTTTATGGACAAAAAAGAAAAAAACAATTGATTTTAGGATGCGCGCGTACATATGGGACATTTGGTACATAACTTTTTCATATCTTCACTAGTGAAAATATGGAAAATACGAGTGTTTTAGATTACGGTAAAAAACTATTATCCATATAATAAATGTATATATTACTAATTAGTTAAACAATGATATGACAAGGTTAGTTGAATTCTTAAAGGTGTATGCTGATTGAAAAAGTAGTGTTTTCGGTAATGACTTTACTCACTGGTTTGTTGGCCTGCGCTTGTGTTGTCGCACCTTGCTGTTTACCAGGTTGTTGTTGCTGTTGTTGTTGCTGTAGTTGTTGTTGTTGCTGCTGTAGTTGTTGCTTCTGTTGTAGTTGTTGTTGTTGTTGTAGTTGTTGCTTCTGCTGTAGTTGTTGTTGTTGCTGTAGTTGTTGCTTCTGCTGTAGTTGTTGCTGTTGTTGTAGTTGTTGCTTCTGCTGTAGTTGTTGTTGTTGTTGTTGTTGCTTCTGCTGTAGTTGTTGCTGTTGTTGTAGTTGTTGCTTCTGCTGTAGTTGTTGTTGTTGCTTCTGCTGTAGTTGTTGTTGTTGTTGCTTCTGCTGTAGCTGTTGATGTTGCTGTAGTTGTTGCTTCTGCTGTAGTTGTATCTGTTGTTGTTGTAGTTGTTGATGCTGTGATTGTGTCATTTGTATTGTTCTTGCTGTTGGGTAAGACGTAGGTAACCCTGAACCTAAATGAAACAAGATTATAAAAATCAAACAATCACACAAATTATACAAAAAAGATTCTAGTGAACAGCACCATTGTCTGCCTGTCTGTTGCTTTGTTTCTATCTATCCATGTGTCTGTCTGTCTGTCTGTTTCTTTGTATGTATGCATGTATGTCTACTTGTTTCTATCAACTTGTATGTCAATTTGTCCCTTTGTCTGTATATCAATTTGTATGTCCTTGTCTGTCTGTCTTTGACTGTCAAGGTTTTTGTTTGGCATATAGTCTCTATTAGAATACCTGATGGTCTCTGCCCTGGCTGCATTCCAGGCAATGCTAATGTTGCAGTGGCTGCAGCAGAAGTCTGTTTGGAAAGAGAAAGTTTCCATAATTATGAGCTTAAATTGAATACCATACTTATTCTTTATCAGACAGTTTGAAAAGAAACTTGGTTGGCTGGTTGTATTCTTGCATCTTCTTGAAGACACTCATTACAAGGATACAGTAGTGTTTAGTTGTTAGGTGTGCTTATTAAGTGCATTTCATGTTAATGGGCTTACATTAAATATACGTACAGGCCATATCAATTGTGACAATCGCTGCCAACATGACACACAAAACCGCTTTTACCAAATAAGATATTTCAAAAATTCATTAAGTAGCAATGTATGCAATGCATTAGAACTTAGTGGTGTCTGTAATACTTTTGTATGTTGTATTTTAAGACTTACCATTTGACTCAGAGCATGTATGTGTGTCTGCGGCTGTGGTTGTGCCACACGTGCTGTATTTGGGTATATAATAGTTGTTTGTCCAGTAGGGGCCTGTTGACGGCTGATATTACCAGGAATGACTGTGCTTGGAACACTGTGGCTGATAGCAACTGAGAAACAACAGGATGAAAAACAATAATTTCAGGCTAGGTTTACACGGTACCGGATGAATTTTTGACCGGTCAAAAGATTGTCCTGGACATGCTATACACACGGAACCGATCAATAATTTCGCTCTGTTCAGACGAACATTTGATCAGTTGGGTGTCCTAATTATTGCTCATCTAGCGTGGTCCCGTGTGAACGGAACCCCTAAGCGGATGATTTTTTTCAAAAATTTGTCCGGTACCGTGTAAACGTAGACTAACTTGCTTGCAATAGTTCTATTCGCAGTTCCGTTCAGTGACCACAAACAATAGTTCCAAGTCGAGGTTCCAGTTGATGCGTATAGCAAAACTATAATTTGTTTTGCACAGCAACTGGAACCTCGACTTGGAACTATCATTCATGGTCACTGAACAGATTAACTGTGAAAAGGACTATTATAGACTAAAAAAGCAACTAGAGTGTATAAGCAATTGTGATTGCTGTTGAATTCACAGATCAAGAAAACAGCTTGGCTTCTTTTTGTATTGTCTTGCCATCGTGGGTTTTATCTTTACTTTGTGCCAAAAAAAAAAATTTCTAAAAAAAATGTCTGTAACATGTTCTAAACAGTATGGTTATTTTGTCAAAAGAACATTGTAACCTCCCAATGGTTTATTTAAGTAAAGATGATGATAATGATGATGAAACTTTCTTCTGTAAATACAAACCTCTCTGTTGTTGTTGTTGTTGCTGCTGCTGTGGTCTAGCTAAACTAGCAGCTGCAGCGGCGGCTATACCAGGGTTTGTTTGTACTATATGCGGATACATGTACTGTTGTCTTGCTGGCTGTTGACTGTCAGCAGGCATTCCATCCACTGCCCTTGACTGTAACAGTTTGTTCTCCCATATCTAACACAAGAATAATCATAACTACATTGAGATGCTATGCTCATAATAATAACATTATTATTATCATCCTCATTAAAATACTTCATTTACACAATCATCATCATCATTGTTATCAATAACCATTGTTAATCGCTTAGAGTGCTAAGATGAAAACACTTGGAAATAGCTAGGAATTTCTTTTACAAGTTTTGAGTAGCAATACTGTACTATATAGGCCATTGATAATTTATCAATAATTAATCTAGTAAGTGAACATCTGGAAATCAACCCTTTCGGCACGCCGCACGGTTAGTGCATATCACTGTAAATTGATTGAAGAAAGAGAAATTTAAATCAATTTCTTTTTGTTTCAATTTGCCACCAGTGATGAGGGTACGCTAGGTGTATTTCTTATAGTTACATGCAAATAGGTGCCAAACATGATACAAGTACAAGTAAAACAATTACTTATTAATATTGATTGTAAAACTCTTACAATAGCTATAATGTTATTTTTATAATTTGAAACATGAAATATTTCAACATCAAAACTAGACAATGGATCTAAATTAAAAAGAGACACATTTGTGTTTGGTAGACCATAGTAGCTTATTCTGGCTTATTGATCAGACACTAATTTGCATAAAAATGATAAAATGATGAATAACGATTTTATAAAACTCGTATGATGTGACATTAAGAAATTTGTCTTCATGAAATAATTTAATATATGAGTTACAATTCTGTAAATATATAAAATCGAGAATTTCAGAGTTCATCGAAGGACATCTGTGTGCACAGCTGTTTTTTGTGTGCTGAAAACAAACCTAGCTTTGAAGTAATCGATGGACATTGGTCAGAAGAACTAAATGACAAACTTGTATCATTTACAGTCTAATCAAGGATCAAAAATTCAGATAAAAATATTATATAACTTTTTATTTTCACTGGGAAATAAATAAACAATATAATTATTTTCTAATTATCATAATTATTTTTTTCAAAGGACAATCAATTAAAAAAATGAAGATTTAAATGATAGAAAGACATGTGTAGCTGTTTGTAGTTCATGTATTTTAAAAGGTTTAGATTATAGCATATTACAGATGGGATAATTAAGATCACGTGTAAAATTCTTCTTCAATCACCCTCCCCCCCACACAACATGCAAATTATCGAAAACAGCACACAATGCCCCATGCACAGATATCCAACTTAAAGATATCAAAAACCCGCCAAATCACAACCTCAAACGCTCTTCGACATACCTGTTTCAACTCCTGTAGAACTTGTTCATCTACTCCTTCATTTAGGAAAGCTTCTTTGACATTTTTTATCACTTCTTCAATTACATTACGGTATACTTTGGGCTGAAAATACGACAAAAAAACTCAACAAATCATCAACAAAAGAGTCCAAATTTTTGCACTTGGGATATTAGTTACTTACGACATTATTTGCGTTTGACATTGCGCCAGTTTTTCGGCTACAGAAGGTACTTTCTTGTCCGATGGGCTTCAAAAAAGCCACCTTCTTGTTGGGAGCGAGGCCTTTTATATACTGAATACAACCAGCAATAGGGGGGTCGCTTTATTGCTTCCAATCCTCGCCCTATCACACAACCAGCAACGAAGATATCCCGAACACTTTCCAACATTGTCAACAAAAACATTGTCAACAAAAATAATTGTTCCCTTCGTTCTGAAATCAACAATGTGTTGCTTTATTCTCTAACTTTAATAATTCAACTAATTAAGTGTTACTGAATTTTTTTAATCAACGATAGAAATCATTGAAATTCATTTTAACCAGTTTGAAAATCACTACCGAATTTGTTCCGAAAATGTTCGGAACATTTCGTGATTATAAATCATAACTTCCGAACTGACCTCAAGACAAAATGGTGGACTAAATTCTTTGTGTAAAGTAGTGCACAAATTCTTTAATTTCTCAAGGATATTTGCTTCTTAATTGAAAGATATTTGAGGAGTGGTTAGCTGGATTGTTGTTTGATATAATTATGGGCTTGAATTTCTCTACAGCATCGAAAAAGAAAGACGAAGAATTTCGTGAAAATTTCCATCAGATTTTCTCAAATCTACACAAAGAGTGTTACCTTGCTGCAGGAGCGTGCTACTATAGTGCCGAAAAACATGAAAAGATAGCTCGTTACTCAGACAAATTTTCGTCATTATTTGGTGTATTTAGTGCTGGAGGATTTGGACTTCTGCATTTCTACAAAGAAGGTCTGACAGCGAAAGGCCGTGGTGTGATAGGAGGAACTTCAACTGTTTTCGCTGCATGTTTTGCACTGAGCGCGTTCTTTCACGGAGTGCGTGATTCTTCCCGCAGTCCATCCTCGCTAAGCGCACAGTATAATGAAGCCGCTGCAGAGTGGGATGAGCTCCAACATATCTTAGAATACTACAAGAAGATTAAAGTCAGAGATTCAAGAGTGAATATCTCTGAACTAGAAATGATGAATAGAGAGATTTTGCGCAGAAGAAAGGAAATAGGTCTAAAAGCTAAAGTTGAAGAATGGGCATTTCAAAAGATGGTTAGAGAAGAGGCCTCTTATTGCAAAGAAATAGCAGAGATATTAGAGCCACAATCTAAACAAGCTGTCAGTTCTAAAGTTGAAGGAGACAAGAAACAGGAACAAAAAGAGGGACATTGAATGGGACACACCTTCTTTCAATCATTCATTCATCCAACTACTAAACTGTGTATATATATATAGCCTCCTCTCCCCAATCCCCTAAGAGCCGCTATATGCTATAATGCATACCAAATCAACCAGAATATCTGAGCCTCTCCCAATGTTTTACTCTAAAATGTTTTACCTTATGTTCCCATGATCCCAAAAAACTATTGTTTTATCATATTTTGTTCCCTTGTTCCCTGAAAATAATTTGGCAGTATCCCTTGTTCCCTTAACATAAATGTACTTGTTCCCTTGCTCCCTAAAACCCCTGGGAGGGGCTCATATTCAGGATTTTTGAATGTTATCTCTCAGCTAAAGCATAAAATCTTCTGAAAAAACTAGCACTCCCCAGATTTGAAATCTTCCAAGATTGGCATGTATTATATATAAACTCACTAATACAATATAGATTATTATAGATACCCACAGATTGAAACCAGAACTGAGTATATATTAGACTAGGTATTGTTATAAAATTATTTCAAAAACTGAAATGCAAGCTCCATATTCATGGATTGTATCTTTTTTTAAAGTTTTGCATCAAATATTCAGGACAAAGGAATACCATCAGCAATTTGCAACATCAGTTGTGAAGTTTTTTTTGTATGAAAAGAAATTACTCCAATTTCTATTATTGTCTCTTTGTTATAGGAACTATGTTCAAATATTTTTTCCCATCAATTATTAAAAATTGAAAAGTTGATTTCCCTTCCAGTTTTATTCATTTTTCCTTTTTTTCCCTCTCTCTCTTTGTGCGCACTAGGATCTTTTGATAGGGTCTAACCATTCAACCACACTTCCTGCCTTAAAGAAACTACGTGACTATCCAAACTCACCAGAAAAACAGGAAAGAGATAGACAGTTCTCAACTTTACAGAAGTGTGACAAAAATAAATTTATAATTTTCAGTGGGAAAATTAAGATTTTGAAAATGTGTTGTGAGATTAATGTTTTTGGGTGGATAAGTTATAAGAGGAAAAAATAATTTGATGTAGACAAAAGAAGTACGCAAGAAAACCAATCTTGTGTGACTAATGCAGTAGCTATGTACTGAAGCTTTGAACAATGCCAACTAAATCACATGACTGGCTCGCTATTGTCAAAACAGCCTCACCCCAGGGGTATTGTGTCAAGTTTTTTTGTCAATGGCTCTGTAACCTGGCTGTTGTGTGTTGAAGAGCCCATCTCCTCGTGGATTACTATAGAAAGTGTTGTTTTTATCGTCAAAAATATCATATTATTTACTCTAAAATATGGACTAAATCCTTAAGGATGAGTTTCTCAAGAGGAATTTGAACTGTTATGATGAGATAAGGTAGGTAAAGTTGAGTGAGTTATTCGTAGAGAAGGGACGAACCAAACAAAACAAACCACCGTACTGACTGCAAGCTATAACCTTGACTAGCGTATTATTGTATTCATTGAAGGTCACGAAGTGAAATCTTGTTATATTTCACCGTTTTGTTTACGACTCTAGCTCATTGTGGTTACTAGAGCCAGTTCAAGTCTTTTGTTTTGGTCTGCTTTGATTCGGGTGATACAAGTTCTCGGGTTTCCAACAACCAAGTAGGTGGTGCGTTCGTCGTTTTCTTAGTAAAAATATGCCATTTAGCATTGACATTTCTAATTGTATTCCCTATTGTATCACTAAACTAGTGCTTGACAATAACTCCTAGATTGTAGTAACTTCACACTAATGACTAAACTTCCTTGAGTGTGTGTTGTTTTGTTTTCATTTTGCAATGAATGAAAAAGAGTAAAAACTACACCCTCGAGTCTCGATTCGAATTCACAACTACGACACATCAAATAAACCCATGGAATAAAACATGACGACCCGCTGATCTCATAGAGCACTGAGTTCCCAAGGAATATACTACGATATTTAGAATACCATTGTATAAAACTACATTTTAGCCAGTATACGTATACTACAAGCGTACTTACTGCTTTTGTAATGATAAATATCGCCTAATTTTTCACTGCATGACAAATTACGTGAATACAAAAACTGTGTAATAAATCCTATAGAAGATACTACTTTTTAACTAAACATAGTACATCTTTTTAATCCCAAATAGTTGTGTTTATTTTTTATCGAATATTTTGCAATAATATATTCAAGTGTCCTTTTTCCGTGTGTCGACCGTTTCAGGTTTCATTTAAGCTTGATAAAAGTAAAATACGAAAACGAAAAAGAGGAACAATATTAGATTTTGTTTAGATTTTTGGTTTTCTTAAAAAAATGTACTCAAAGTTCATATAAATTTGCTAACAAGATCAATATATTGTCACATGTGTTGATGTTATTTATCACACAAACACATTTTTGTTTTTGTAACATTTTTGATGTTATATTGTCTTCAAATAGTATGATTATTATTGTGTTGTTGTTTTGAAGTTTGGTTGTATTCTTCCACAAATCAATGGAACTTTAGAGTGAAGTCATTTAACCGGTGAAATATATATTAGACTAACACTCTTTAGTAGACCCTAATTCCGTTGTTTTCTTTTGAGTCTATATGACTATATTACACTTTAACAAGCAATTTCTATTTCACGGGTTAAATGCCTTCACTCTATTATGAATATATTTATTTGTATTCAATTATTTGTTCAATTTACTTTAAAATCATTTATCTGTCTATCTATCTGTCTATTTATTTATCTGTCTATCTATCTGTCTATCTATTTGGTTATCTGTCTGTCTATCTATCTATCTCTTTTTAAATATCTATCTATCTGTCTAGATCTAGATCTATTTATTTATTTTCATTGTCTATGCATATCTTTGTTGTTGATGCTCAATAAAGTTAAAATTATTGAAATTAAAGTTAAAATTACTCTAAACTCACAATCTAACTTTATTCACATAATTCATTTGATTTCATGCATAGTGTAAATATAGCCAGGTATATGTTCCAAAGATTAATGCTATACTATAATCAATTTTGCCTGGTGATTATTGGATATGTCATCATACATGTATCTTCATTGTATTGCAGTTCAAATCCTAAACATCTGACCTCTGATCTTGTCAAAACATTAGCCAAATCGATAGCTATTTTTAATACTTTGTTCAACTGAAATGATTGTTTTATAATTCATTTCTACAAACTCTCTGGATAATAAATCTACTAAATCACACATTTATGCATGTGATTTATAAATTGTATTTGATCAGATTTTAGCAGCCAGCTTTAGGTCACACTAAGACAAACCTCAAATAGCTTTAAATGTTGGCATACATCCACTATTATATATTGTAATTTACAAAGGAGTAGGTAATCTGCTGCCATGTGATCTGTATCTATAAGAGCATGCATGTCCTGCACTGTTTGATGTGATAAACATGAACTTTGGACTTGGAATTTGAACATGACGTACTCTAGTCCTTGTGTGATTACATGTGTACTTTGCATGCTGTTTAAATAGATAGGAATCACTATAGTTTTTATGGCTTTACCACAATAAAGTAGATGTCAATAATGCTGGGTTAGGGGGTTAGGTTGGTTGATTTCAAGGCAAGTGTCGTTTGCATAATTTCTAGACATGTGTCTTTGATTCAGCTTTTGAAAAAACAGTTTGTCTGTCTGCTTGACTGCATATTTGATTCCTCTATACGTATGCTAAAATGTACTGTTACAACCTATTTATCCTGTACATATTCAATCAATTGTCTATTTATTTGTTTATTTTCTCATTAATAATTTCATTCATGTTCATTTATTACATATTCATTTATACATGCATTTTCTTCTTCTTTTCTCTCCCATTTATTTCTTCATTCACTCATGTATTTCATTGTTGTTGTAAGTCTTTTTTTTTTGCATTTTCTAAAACTAGGTAATTTAGCCATTATTTTTCCTTAATTTTCTATTTTTTAGTTAATTTATTCATTTCTAGTTAAAGTGTGACCACATGTTTTAATTAGTTTCTAAGATGACAGTCATAGCTGTACTTTAGTAGTCAATTACTCTTTTTGGTATTATTTCTTTATTTGTTCTATTACATTTATTTCATTATTTAATATTTATATTTATTATATGTTTCTTGTATCCTTATAGACATGCATTATAACCAATGGGTGACCAGGAGAAACCCCAGCGAGTTGCTGACTACTTTGTTGTCACCGGGCTCGGCAGGACAAGTGAGCCTTCAGATGTAGATAAGCTGGGTGGCGGGGAGTCGACATTCCTTGAACCAATCACAGACTTGGCCGTCATATTTAAAAGTCTTGGAGAAAAAATCCCTCCTGGTTACACTATCGTAGAGAAATCACCGGCGGGTCTGCCGGCAGATCTTAACCATGGTTCTATAAGACAACCATCATGTTTTCTGTGTTATAAACGAGGACTGGATAAACCTCCATTGACTGACATTGGGTGAGTTAAACATCTCTCTCTTTAAGCCATGGTCAAACAGCAATGATAGTTCATGATAGTTCCAACTATCACGTGCGTTTGACCACCAACTATCATGCACTGTCATGGACTATCATAGAGTTTGAACATGTTCAAATTTCACATGATTTGAGTTTTTGCTGTTTGACCACTCGAATGATAGTTGATGATAGTTGAGACGCCTTCAACTAGATCATCAACTATCATAGCCGTTTGACCACTGCTTTAGTCAATAATGAAATACAATCACTAATCAACAGAAATATGAGAATAAATGATTAAAACACATGCACGTAAGTGATGATCATCCAAGTCTATGTAATCTTGAGAACTACTTTTGATGTTAATGTTACATAGAAACACCTAATCTGCTACATGTTACTATGTAATAAAATGTAAAATTAATGTAAACTTTATTTCAACACGATAGGTAGTTATAGCTGTACAGCTTGTGGGGTCATGTATAACAAACTATGTACGTTTCTACCCAATTCAAAGCCTTTGGGAATACAAACTTGAAATTTTTATGTGATACAAAAATACAAAGAATCTTGTTCCCAAAAAGATTTGAAGTGTTTGGATACATACATAGCAATGTGTTAACGAATTAGATCTATTCCCAAGACTGTGAATAGGGCATATAGTTAGCTTAGTATTAGGCGGCCGCAATAAATAGGTCCCAAATCTATTTATACCTATTCTATACCTCTATTCAGAGTATCTGATGGAGTGCGGGAAAAAATCAAAAATAGTGCGAAAAAGTGCGATTTTTTTTCAAAAAAGTGTGAAAAAGTG
>JAUPMH010153556.1:0-13698 GCA_032270665.1 Metridium farcimen
AGTAGAGAAATATAATTATTTTCTTTCTTAATACATAAATACTTAAAATATAAAAGTAATGAGAATAGAAATGATGAGAAAAGTATGGAAATATAATTCCTTTATTTCTTAATATATAAATACTTAAAATATAAAAGTAATGAGAATAGAAATGATGAGAAAAGTAGACTGCAAACAACCTCTTTTTTTACGCGGATACTCCACACACCGAAACCTGTCTGAAACCACTTCAAATTGTAAATATATATTTCGTTTTTCGGAACTTTATGACCGTGTGATGTCCACGATGAATTAATGTTGATCATTTTATCAACTGTGTGAAGGTTTCTTAAGTATAGGAAAATACAGTGTTGGCAAAGACAAAGGATTAAACATTGATATGAAATAAGGATTAATGCACCTGTTTCGTACTGAAATCGCAGCAGAAGCAATTTCTACACTTCAATGACTGCAAAGGACGTCGGGATCGGAATATGAACAAAATATGTTTATACTGAAAGTTTCTGGATTGTCTCTAATCAATTTTTAGTTTCTTTATATTCAGCGCTTTCCAACAGTTTTTAGAAAACAAAACAGTTTTCAAGTCATCGGCTTTACAGCTCTGACATGTGGAAGTGACACTTTTTTAAATAAAATGTTTGATACCAACTAAACACAAAAGTTTTAGGTCATATTTGAATGCTTTTACTGCCAACATATAAACTCGATTGCAGAAATTTTGTAGTAAGCAGTTACACAAATACACAAATATCTAATGAGATGCAAAACCCAAAATCCTGCTTCATTTAGGTGTTCCTTGCATGCAATGACCGCCAATATATATTTCTATTCCTTGAACTATCGTAGGTATTACAAAAGTATAATTTGGATGTGGAGTATTTAGTTATCAGTGAATATATATCATTAGATATATAGTGAGTAAGTGAGATATTATTGTAAATATGGACTACATCCTTCCAACAATCGAGTGAACATATTTTATTTTTTAAATATTGCAAATTTGAAAAATCAATCATTGCAAAGCTAAAACCTTAAAGTGATAATGATGTTTTTAACATTGAATATGCATTATATGTTTGCGTGTATCGACACAAATTTGTTGAGTTATGTATTTTATTATGTTTTAAGATAAATATCAAAATATTTAAGTTTACGCACACAATGCAAAAGATAAACTATAACACACGGACTAATAGAAACAATTCAATGTTTTAAAACAATATTTTAAACAAATATTGCCACCAGTACTGAGATGCCTGACTACAGAGCGGGAGACAAGAGCTCGAGCATTGGTCGGAACAATGTCCAGGGTCATTAATTGAGTAGTATATTCTACCTTTGTAATTACATAGTTAGATGGTTAGACCTTCACGTCTTGTTGGAGAAGGACATTAAATCCAAGGCCCAGTCTCTCCAAAACCCAACGAAGAGAAAGGTCATGGTAACGAGGTTGTCCAAAAGCACTACATATTCGGAAGGACCGGGTTAAATGACCTTCACCACTATTTGGGGAGAATAGGTCATGCTGGTGTGTTTGATCTGACATTTTATTAAGGCCTGTATTTGGCATAAGCTGTAGTAGTGTAAATGAAAAAGGTTAATAAATAAATGCAAATATTGTACATTTAATCTTTGTAAACTTATTATTTTTAAATGCATTCTTTGTTTTAATACTAGTGGAGGATATTATCATTGTTGTGATTATCTAAAAAAGATACGGGTTGCATGTACATAAAACTGTCGCCGTGTGATTATGGCAAGCAACGACCGCAAAGGACTTCGGTATTGGACGATACAAGTGTTAATTGGTTATTACAACACAATAATTAATGTTCAAATTGCTTCCTTCAAGTCACTGATTCAGTTTTAGGGTTAGTACAGTTTTTAGTTAGTCAGCAAAGAGAAACAAGAAAAAATGCATTAGGAATATTATTTTTAAATAATTAAATAAATGAATGAATGAATAGGGGGAAAATCTACACTGATGAATAGCGGTATTATGTAGACATATTCGTTTGTTTTATCAGAGCGGGTGAACAGCTGAAATAATCTCAATTCGCATGAAACGTCCGATTCCCAGTAAATTTAATATGTAGTCATCTTTTCGTTCGTCGAGTTTAAAGAAAATTCTTGCTGGAATAACGATATTGAACATAAAACTATTACGGTGTTAATAAGCGATAACACAGAGTTCTTGTTGGTAACACTGACGGTGTAATTAAGCAACGAACTGGACTACCATGTAGTTTATTTCACTTTCAAATAAAGGTTTCTATTTATTGTTATCTATTTCCAAACGAATGTTTACTAAAACAGTTTCGCCCACAGTGAAACTGAATACCTACTATTATAAGAATCCATTTCGCAAGACCTCCCACATTTAAAATTACAGAAAGGAAACTGTCTTTTTGCCAAATCATGACATCTTTGGATGGTGTTATCTAATATTTAAACAACGAAAACTCCAATATTATCTTTGCATAAGATAACTGTCATTTCCAAGCTCGCGGTGACAAGATTTCACAAGTGGACTAGCGTCATCATTTTGGAAAAATATCAATAGTACTTCTTATTTTTCATAAATATATCTTATATATGATCAATATATGAAATTTGTCTCGTGTAGATTTGTATAGTTCTATAAACCGTTGTTCTAAACAAAACAAAAAGAGAAGAGTAATGTGAGTGAAAGTGAAAATCCTAGAAACAAAGGACCTATTATGTTTTATAGGCAATACAATTACACAGCAAAAATGTACTTAACTTAATATACTGACGTTTCGAGCGCCTGCCATTTCACAGCGACTGGCTAGAGCTCGAAACGTTTCATTATATTGCTTATCGTATATATCCACACCGACGCAGCCTAAACTAGTTTACTCTCTAGTTTCCATAGTATTTTGTTTGATGTTATTTCGGTGGGATGTTTGGGAAATGATTGAGTGAAAACCTGATAGCTGAGACAACACAGCCCACTAGTCTTTTGTAGGACAAGAGCGCTCTTTCTTTCCGCCGCAAAACTAAGCGCGAAGCAGTAAGCTAACCCACCAAGCAGTTTTCTTAATATCTCAATGTATACACATATTGGCGATCAATATAACATTTGATGTACATTTTATTATATTTTATTCAATTCAAACTGCTTTATTACATGGGTAAAACAACAGATAAACAATTTGCATAGATGAATAGTTCTTTGTTGTTTTTTAAAACTAGACCTCTTCTACAAGCTTTTTAACATAACTGACAATGAACACATATTTTCCATTGGCTATTTTCCCTTAGACTTCAAATAATCGAACTTGAATTATTACGCCTTTGTTTACAATGTCCATAAAGAGGGTAAATTTGGTCTTGGACACTTCTCAAATCGGTGTTTTTTCTGCGGTCTTTATTGTGTCTATTAATGTGCCATGGATTTATTTTTGCGTGGTTTTTTATTTCATTCTAAAAGCCAAATAGTTTGCGTATGAGGGTAAATGAAGTTTGTTCGTTCATATTCGATATTAGACATGTTGACTCAGTCGGCAAAACCTAAACAAAACTGGTGAAAACACTTCGTAAACTGGCGCAGGCAATTAGCACATTTCTTCAGTGAATATTTGAATCGTTTGTTAACTGAGTTAAGAATATACACAATCGGTGAAAATTATGTTTATTGAATAGGAGTTATAGTTATTACAAAAGCAAGTCACTGTAGTTTTTAACCTTGTAATTATACGAAATTGCGCAAAAGAAGCGTTCGAAATCTGCCATTGTTTTTTTATTGGTTTACATGCATTGTAACTTCGGTCGGAAGTAAACGCCTCTCAATTAACAAACCACCACCATATCAAATGTTTTACGAAATGGATGGCTCTCAATTGCTTTTCATATAAGGAAACATTAACAATTTACCGGATTACGATTGTGCAATGATACAGAACACATCTATTCTGTCATTTTAATGGGGGCTTGAAGAACAAACCTCGTTAGATGAAATGCAGCAGGAAATATTTTCGTTTTCGAACAGTGTTACAATTAAGTGATTTTGTTTCTTGTAACCAATACATATCAAAGGTTTCTATTAGATTTCTTCATAAGAAATTTCTTCTTAACGAGTGGCGCCATTTCCTGTTTTTAGACTCGTTTTTAATCTTAGGTTCTTTGAAGAAAAAGCATCAATTGGAAAACGTTGATGTTTATTTGTACAGAACGATTCAGCTGCCAAATTCATTTCCTTTCGCAAATAAACGAAAGTTATAAGTGAACGGCATGGTAAATATTTGACATGTACATGCGTTCTTAGTTCCCCAATAATTCGAAATTTCCAATTTGGACATTTCTTATTGAAATAAGTCATGTCAAGCCCAAGAGTCATTTGATGGTTGTAGTCGTTGTGGGAGGATTGTTTAGAGACTGACCCATTTCAAAACAGTTCCAATTTACTGTTAACGTAGTTTTCAACATGGTTGCTAGCAACAATTCGAACACTACAACTGCCATGCCAAGTACAATTGCAAGTACGATAATGACAACAATGGTAACAACGATGTTGAACAATGTCACTAATAGTACAACTAATGGTTCTACAACAGCACCACCACTGCCACCACAACCTCGTTGTCCTAACTCCAATGACACTGAGGAAGAAAGAATAATCAAACTCACCGCATATTCAATTGTCCTCGTTGCGTCGTTCATTGGAAACATTCTTATTATCGCTGTTATTCTTAGCAACAAGAAAATGAAAAGACCTACTAACTTTTTTATCTTGAACATGTCCTTGTCAGACTTGGTTGTCCCAACGATGGTTATCAGCAGACAAATCATACTGCTTGAAGGTGAACCAAAACATCGTTCTATATGGATGGTGGACGGGACGTTTGGTCTTATTTTATGCAAGGTTGTATACTTTTTACAAGATGTGACGACTGCTGTTTCGATATTCAGTGTTATCCTAATCACTGTGGATAGGTTTATTGCTGTAGTATACCCCATGAAACATTACATTATGTCCAATAGCATATGCAAGATTTCAATCATTACAACATGGTTAGTAGCAATGGGTATGCACGCTATTTATCTTTATTCATACGAGCTGTATAACTATCACGGAACAAACTTATGTTATCCAGCATGGCAAAAACTTACAAAAAACTTTAATACATTCTTGCGAAAGTATTACGTAACACTTTTCTGCATATTGGTCATTCTTCCCTTGGTGCTGATGGCTGTTGCATATTCTATTATCATCATAAGCCTAAAGAGACAATCGATGCCATTAGGTGATTCTTTCAGCGATCGTCAAAAGCGACAACGGGCCGAAAGAGAGCGTAAAGTACTTCGCATGGCGATTGCTATTATTGTTTCATTTTTCATACTATGGGCACCGTACAATATTTATGTCTTCTTAGAGCTTTTTTTGTATTCTGATACTCCGATACGCCCTTGTAATTTTGCTCAATTCAAGTATGCTTCTTTTTTCTGTGCATATCTAAACGCGGCAGTCAATCCAGCTATATGCTTTATCTTCAGCCAAAATTTCCGCCAAGGTTTCGTTCAAATGCTTGCTAAGATAGGAATTGTTAAACGACGAAACATTCCGCAGCAAACTACTCAAGTCAGCATGACAATGCAAAACAAAGCTTATGAGGTTGATAACTAAGAAACAGTCTATCAACTTTCTTGATTATATTGCTTGCAGTCGTCGTAAACGCTTTGGCCCGTTTCCTTTTTATTACACACTGCAAAAACGGCTGAGTAGATACAACATAACTATGACACTTCATAGTGAGTAAACCCAATTCATCATAAAGAGTAAACGTAAATGTAGATATGCCATTGAGTAACATATTGAGTACAACCTGACTTTTACTTAAAAAAACCAACATTGGATCAACGCATTTCGAAAAATATCGAAATTTTTGGTTACTGTGTAGAATTGTTATTGTATGTTTAACACTTCTTTTGTCTTTCTTTTTATATTTCCGTTTTTTGTTCTTGTCATTTTAATTCCAATTACTGAAAAAATGTTGGTTTTATATAATTTAATTTGACAAGATACTGAGCTCCAATGTAAATAGCATTTAGAACTATGTCTTATTGTTTAAAATCCGATTAGTGGGAATCCTGGTCCAGTACGCGATTATTTAAAGTACGATTAGTACCCGGTTGCATATTGGCACCGAGCTTAATCAATCATTAAACATTCGAACACTGCATGGTTATTTTGATTCTGAAAAAAACAATATTGTACATATACTGATATATTCATGATAGATATTTGGCTGCATTAGGTATAAATTCCTAACTTTATATCTTTCACACGTACGCCAAAACGACAAATTAAATTTTCAGTCGAAACTAGTTTTGTTTTTAATCAACCTCTTCAGTCCACAGTAAGTGTGAAAGATATAAAGTTAGGAATTTATGCCTTATGCAACCAATCTACATTATATACATTATAATTTTGATATGATATAGGAGATTGTGCTGCTTACTATTATCACAGACATCAACTATTCATTGCATCTTGTAGCCAACTTTTTCAAGTATCCTTGTATATATCGGCGTAAAGTCTAACTAGATGGACTTGGGACTTACAGATATTGCTAAGACGCATTGTATATATGTATCGGAGTGGGCCATATATATAGACTATCTAAAGCCAAAAACTTTATAATAAGCTTGGGAATAACATGTAGAGCATGCGATATCTTGATTATATATAATTTAATTTTGGATAAATGCTATACTAAAAAATTAAGTTCGATTTATTAGTACAGTATATATCAGTATATAAATGTAATCAATTTTTAGGGTAATATTATGAATGCAATAAAGTCTATAGTGACAGTTATTATGTGTTTGGGTAGTTATTTTAAAGCGCTTTAAAATTGCCTATTGATTGTTGTGGAGCTCAGCAAATAAGCTTCGAATAAGAAGGATATTTCATTCTGGTTATGTTTGTAGAAAATGTAGTTGATAATACTTTACCCAACAAAATGAGTTTTATATTACAATATCTTTATATAGAGGATATTACACTGTGGTGCGAAGGTATAAAGTTTATCTTCCACTGGTAAATAATATTGCACTAGCGCAGCGACATTGTAAACAAAGCCGTAATAAATTAATTTCGTTTATTTGAAGTCTAAGGGAAAATATCCAATGGAAAATATGTCATTCGTATCCCCCGGATGTAGTTTCGTATGAAATTAATTCTCGAGCATATTTCCCAGTAAAAAACTCTTGTCTTTATAATAACATGTGATATGTGAAATAATATGGAAAAGAATATATAGCATATATATTCATATACTGGTGCGCCTACTCAGTTTACAATAATCATTTACAATCATTTACAATATAACCCAACAAAATGGAGCCATACTATATACACGAGCTCATACCCTTGTACAACGAGATTGGGAGGAATAACTGTTTATCATATTATAGTCGACATATATATACAATAGATTAGTTGTGAAAATTATTAAATTTTCACTATTTTTAAGTTTAACTGAATGAAATAAAAATTACAAACTACAACTACAAACCTTTCCAAATTCATCTGCGCTTGCTATACGAAGCTAAAGAACCGCGAACTGATAAAAAGAACATCCATTCTTACCTATATAGCAGATAAGTTGTACATTGGAAATTAAGTTAATCGATGGAGACTGAAAAACGGAGTCAACGTACGCAGATAGGCAAGAAAGCATTTTTAGTGTGTATTTATATAAATGTACGTGGTGGCATAGACCTTTGTCATAAATGGCGGGAAATTACTTTTACAGTAAACAAATATTTTATAATGTTAGCACTGTCATTTGAAAGAACTATCATCAAAATGCATTCATAGAAATTTACGCTGCTTTGTGCAACATGCTTCTAAAGCTAAATTAACAATGTAAGGATTTGTATGTAATTTTCTGTTGATGTCTTTGTGGCCTCGTCTTTGTGTATTTTCTTAATTTCAAATTCTTCTATAGCTTTCTTCTTGAAAATTTAATTTATTTTATTCAAACTTTCACACATTATTGTTATGGTTAATGTCTATCCTATG
The DNA here is from genome assembly GCA_032270665.1 of Metridium farcimen. Taxonomy (NCBI): domain Eukaryota; kingdom Metazoa; phylum Cnidaria; class Anthozoa; order Actiniaria; family Metridiidae; genus Metridium; species Metridium farcimen. Next base: position 8,051 of record JAUPMH010153556.1, read on the forward strand.
ATAGTTTGCTATTCCTTTATAATATAACAGCAATTTTATATATTATGATAATTAGTTGTGACATGCAATTTAATATGACAAAGGTCCGATGTTTAACTGCAAATGTACTGTTGAAGCATTAAACCTACTTATCTCAAATTATTTCAATACGTTTTAAAAATAAGTTTAAATAATATAAAGCAATCCTTTGGCTGCACTAGATGGACAACCAATTACGAGGCTATGGTAGGATACACAGCTCTCCACTTCAGATTTTGCCGTTCATGTCAACTGACTGTGTATTGTAAAACGACAACTCTGCATCAAGCTCGTCATTGGTGTTTACTCAAGAAATTGTTGAAGACAAAATTAAGTAAATATACAGTTGACGCAATTGATTAGTAAAAGGTTGTTTAAAAGTGTTCGTTTTTTTTTTAGGATTTTTAGGCATTTGTGAATATGCATGGCAAGTAAGTAGTAGACTTGAGGACAAAGTCGTGCTTAAAAAAAAAAGACAACAAAAAACCTAATCTATATGTTTACTCTGACGAATCGATTTGAAGTTTAAAATAGAGACTGCAGATGCGAATGACCTCATTCTTTCAAAACCCTCGATCGAACTTTTGTTGGTCGGATATTTTTGTGCGAAAGATATCGAAGATGGCATTTGCAGGCTCTGCTTTGCAAAACGTTTTGTTTTTCTGTTATAAGACATTGCATGATAATTTGTTTTCTTTTTCAAGCGTTGACTATAAACAATTCGTACACGCAAGTAAAGGCCAGTATAAACAGTGTACATATACAGTCGGGTACCTCTTTTAAGCGGTCACCCATTAAGCGGTCACCCTCTATTAGGCGGCCACAATAAAAAGTCCCAAATCTGTTCCTATACCTATTCTATACCTCTATTCAGCGGCCAACCTCTATTAAGCGGCCACTTTGGAAAGTCCCGAGGGTGAAATCGAACTGCATTAATACTAGACCCGTGTAGAGCTAGTTAGGGGCAGACCATTAGACATTTGATTGGGAGGTTGGGCAATAGTCCTTTTCACAGTTCCGTTCAGTGACCACGAATGATAGTTGCAAGTGTCGAGGTTCACATTGCTGTGCATAGCAAAACTATAATTTATCATGTGCAGCAACTGGAACCTCGACTTGGAACTACCATTCGTGGTCACTGAACGGAACTGTGAAAAGGACTATTACCAGAAAAGAAAATCCAAGCACAGCTTCAACCTTGAAAACAAATCAATATCCTGAAAAGTATATCGTGCGAAACAGAAATAATTCCTGCATAGTCTTGAGGGACAAATGAATATCATGTACAAAAATAATCCCCTCCCCTAACCCCCTCAAATATCTAATGGTCCGTCCCTTATTCTTTTTTCCATTTAAACTTATTCTAATTATTGTACTTGATACCACTAAGAAAAAGTACGTCTAATTGCCTGGACTTGTATATGACGGACAGTGGAAACACTTGAATAATAGACACTTAAGGGAAGCCAATTAAAACACTCATGATTCGTGCTTCATAGGGTTTCCAAACACTCGAAAATAATAAAAGCACTCCGCCTGCGGCAAATGTTTTCTCGTGTTTGGAAACCCGGCTAAATATTCGCACTCATATTTCAAATATTACCTAAGCCACACGGCTTGCAATCATGGGGGTTAATTATGAAAGCATGTCTTTAAAGTAGTATTTTTTTTATAGTAGAGAGAGTAATGAATGTTTGCAGTTCTTACACTGCAGGTGCAGCTAATTAAGTCTATTTATAAAGATTTTACAAAAATAATTGTAATACCCATTCAGCCTGCCTAAACAGAACTGATGGAGAGGGAATGGTATATAGAGGATGAGAAAGAGAGAGGGAGGAACATAACACAATTTCCGGCTCTCACTTGTTAACATTCAATAGATGACATATATATACGTAGAATAAAGTTGGAACCAATACTTTTTTATTCAGTTACTATATCCAATCACATTATCATAATCATTTTCCTTTCTTTATTTTTTTAGGCTTCCTGTCTTACTCCGATGGCCTTGAGGGACTGAGCCGAGGGCCAAGTGTTTAACGGTCAATACGATGACACAGGGATCCCATAAAGTGTTGACTGCGAAGAAATTAAAGTTATCACACAGACGTTTGCCTTCCCTTATTGAGGTGGCCCATATGTGTAAAGCATATATATATACATTTACTATACGACACACTACAACCATGAAATGAAAACAAAATATTTACTACCTTATAGAGTGGTTTTCATAATATAAGCCCGTGAAACAAAAGTAATAGCCAGAATCAAACATAAGAAAACAAAAGAATTAGAGCGTAATAGTACTTGATACGCTAACATGTATTTCACGGGTTTATAAAAATCACTCTAGTTTCTATTTTAGTGACTATTTAGTCACTATCACTCAACCAGAAACCTCAAATACAAAAGTAAACTGTATTTATCTTTGACGCAGTAGCTATTTGATTTGATTTCATGGATATAGTGTTTGCGCTCTATTTATCTTACAGCGCGACGCGCAAAAGTATGACCACTTTTAATATATTTGCATACTTCTATGCACGGACTTTATGCTGCGAAACGAGTTTTTACATGCCTTATTCGGTAAAATCAGACAACTTCACATCAAATTTAAAATACAAACTCCCGTGCAATGAAGTATGCGAATACATTAAATGTGGTCATACTTTAGCGCATCGCGCTGTAATACATAAATAATACTTATTTGTGCAAAAACATTATTTACAGAAATATATGTTCAATACCTTTTTATTTTTGTACTGAAAAAATATTTGTGTACTGAAAAAATATTTATGTACTGAAAATATAATTTCTGCATTAAAAAAAACTTCTGTATTGGAAAACTTCCGTATTGAAAAAGTTCCGTATTGAAAGATTTCCGTATTGAAAAATTTCCAAATTGAAAAAATTCCGTATTGAAAAATTTCCGTATTGAATAATTTCCAAAATTAAAAAAATTACATATTGAATAATTTCCGTATTGTAAAAAATAGTTCTATACTGAAACATATTTTTGTACTGAAAATATAATTTTGCATTGTTTTATTTCTGTAACTGAAATAATTTTATCGTGCTAAAAAGATTTATTTATGTATTGAAATAAATAATCGTACGCGTGTAGTAAATTTATATTGCATGTATTTGGTCACAGTGCTAATAAAATAGAATGACTCCCAGCGCAACTTTGAGATCGCTTAGAGAAAAACAAACTCATTTTTGGCCAATACTGAATACAGACAAACTGTTTAAAACAGAATATATTTATATATGATTCTTGAATGAACCCAAAATGAATTGGTTGTTGAATTTATTGACCGATAAAAAGCATATGTTACTCTCTTTTTATCAGTGTCAATCTTCACTGATCAGTTCATCATCAATATTGATAATTTTTGAGTACAAAGATACTGGGACACAAAATTAAGAAAATAATACGGGATATTTATATATTTCGTTTTTTAATAATCTAAATATTCTTCAGTTATCATACTTCGACTGGTTGTATTTCTGATTCCTGGTTACAGTTCAAATAAAAATTTGCCAAGGTGGACGTCTTGACATAACAGAAATTCGCAGCCGGAAACTCAAAAAGTTTAAATAGACGCACAAAGTCACTTGCTTGTTTCTTCACTAGTTTGCAAATTTCCTTATCCTCTTGTCAAATGTTTCCGGCAAAGAAAATTCAAAGTTTAGTTAGCTGATATAGAGATAATTTGAACTAAAAGGAAACGGCGCCACATTCTTGGAAATCAATGAATATAAACACAATCTCCCTAAGTAATATACCATTAGAAAGGTAATTGTTATGGTAGTTATTGTACCACAGTCACAGACATGAAGAAAGTAAAAGTTTTGAGAAAAACATGTTTGAAATGTCAAAATGAAAACATTTGAAAAGGCCTCATTTCTCATATAAACTAGGTATACCAATAAACTATAGCTTAAAGTGCAGCTCCCTGTGAGAAGGACAATGCAAGATACACCTTAGGGCCCTCCATGTAAGAGGAATTTAAGGGGTGGTGAACTACATCTCATATGTTAGGGGGTGTGCATTTTATGCCTGTGTTGAGCCGGTCTCACCAAGACATTTGTTGTGTCAAAAGTTCATGCTATTTCATTAAATATATTTCACGTTATTGTTTTTTTTGTGCCAGATGGCACTCTTGGGAGTGAGAGGGTTAAACGTGTGTCATTGAAGTAAGTTTTTACTTGTTATCCGAGTTATCTCATTCCAGATTCTCTTGAGAGAGTATTCTTTTCAAGATTACGTCACATCAATTAATAATAGCAGTGGTTTTCGTTGTTTGTTTGTTTTTTCTTACATGTTTCTTCACCAGTTTGCACATTTTTTTTAAGGTGACTGGCTACTTTTGGTAATAATGTTAAACTTTTCTTAAAACTACGATTTTTTAATGTGAATTTTAATACTGATTCCAAAATAATACAACATGGATAGTTTTGAATAAAAGACAAAGAAATACCTTGATCTGTCATATTTCTTCCTTTCAGTGCTTTCAAAACTCGCATGAAGTTGGACAAAAAATATAGTTTTGTACGTTCAAAAAATTACACTTTTTAAAATAATTTGATATGACGTAGATATTTTAGGTTCTTTTCATTAAGCCTACTGAAAGTATAAAGTCCGTGCACAATTCGAGTTTTGCCCTGTTGAAGCTCAAAACGTGTATGGTTCCTAAATAGAATTTTGTATTTTATTCAGCGGTTGTTGTTCGCGCGCACATCGTGGGCTCGAATCGAACGTTCAAAAAGCATTCAAAAGTAGCCAGTCACCTTAACATATCCTCTTGTCAAAAGTTTCCGGCAAAGAAAATTCAAAGTTTAGTTAACTTCAGCTTTTCAAAACGTGTGTTTATATAGTGGACAATTTGAACTATTAAAAGCATGCCATTGGAATAAGTTTCCACTTGTTATCCGAGTCATCTCAATCACTCAAGTGGCTCTATTTTATATTTTATAAGATGAGGTCACATCGATTAATAGAAGCAGTAGTTCTAGTGTTATGTATTTCTCATATTGTTCTTATTGATGCTTATACTGGGCTTGGAGTAGGAAATCTCAAAAAGTTTATCAAGTTCTGTACTAATCCTGTTGTTTATCGTTACGGAGGTTCTTGGTACCGCAGACATCGTATCAGGAGGAAAACCAAAAAAATTGTAAGTACAGGGGGGACTCCATTTGCGATAGTGTGATAGGGATGATTGGCGGGAATGACTCCTAAAAGGTACGTTAAGCTTATCTTTTTAGTTACAAAAATAACCCTACATGTAACGTAACGTAACGTAATGTAACTTTTGAACCAGAACCAGCTAAAAGGTACGCACACGAAATAATTCCAACCTTAAAAGGTGCGCTGATAATCCCTACCACTTTGACAAAGGCAGTCACCCTCTTGTCATATACTATCGGTTCACTTTCTTCTCATATGTAGTCTTCACATTTCAATCAAGAAGACAACAATTATTCTTTCATTGATAATCCTGTGGTTGTCTTGAAACTGACAGAGAACAAAGGTTCCCCATGCAAATCAGTTTCGAAATCTCATTTTTTTAATAATTCCTTTGATTTCACAATAGAACAAGAAGCCAAATGTCTATTAAAAAGATATA
>JAUPMH010153667.1:0-13695 GCA_032270665.1 Metridium farcimen
TATTGCACTTCACTACAAAGTAATTACTATTTTTCGAGCAGATAGGTTTCATTTATATTGAGAAGGTGTTATGACAGTGTATCAGTCTGGCTACATAATTGGATTGTCTGACAGGCGATGATTATGAAAACCAATCTCTGGAACTGTCGGATATGATATGTGAGTTCAGTAGCAAGAAATTTGACCCTTCGTATTCAGTTTTTGAAAATAAAAACAACATTCGCTATACATTTTTCTCTAAACACATACAAACACTACTGTTTCCATTTAACGTAAATGATACTAGATTATGAAAAATATCAAGATTTACTTAGATGATGAAAAATATCTAGCTTTACTAGATGATGACAAATATCAAGATTTACTTGATAGCGTTGCTTGATAGCTGTTATTTAGCTCCAAAGATAATTTTTGTTACGAGTGAATAGTTCAGTCTGAGGCAAAGATGATTGCAGACGTTATACCATATCGAAGGCTGTCTGTGTTATTGTGTATACGTGTATTATCTTGTGTTGTGTCTATGTATCGTACAATTTAAATCCTCAACCCAAAATAATTATAAAACATCGAACATTGAATTGTGAATAAAAGAACTAAGCTAAACAGCATGTAAACCCTAAACTGTAGATATAAAACGGCAGCCTTGATATAGTGTAATATCTGAACTCATGTCTGCCCTCTCGACCATCACTATTAAAGTAGATCGTATTTCATTTAAAGAATTCCAAAAATGCAATCTAATCGATACTTAATCGGACATGTTCGGCGATTGAAAATCGTCGGCTGTTAAAATTAATAGTTTGTTTCGTTCTTTAAAAAGCTATTATACATTAAATTTATACATATAAAAGACAAACAAAAATAATAGGGATCTAAATAACTATTTTTAATCCAAGGCGTTATAAAGGGTAAGAGTGTGCAAAGGGAAAAATTAAATAAACACATAATTTGTTTTCTAAAAGATATTTCTAATATTTTATAAATTATGAAATGTCGTTATAAATCTTTATATCAGAATTATTGTTATTATAATTTTGGAATAAAACAAGCATAAAATGAACATTGAATGTTATTTATTTGTGTTGTGTACGTCTTCTGTTCTAGTATTGTCTTTCCTCAGACTGAACTTTCACTGCGCTTTCACTTTAAATCTTCGAAATCTTAGACTTGTTCTTTATCTCAAAATGCTAATCGTACACTTTATTCGCCTTCTTAATTCGTTCTTTCTTGGTACTTCCTGACCCTTCATTCATCTATTGATTTGACTGTATATTTTAACAGTTTAGAAGTTCCGCAAGATAGAGAATTGTTCATCGGCGTGTATTACAATTACAATATTTGTTTGTCTGTTACTCGGTGTTAACAGCTCTATAGTTTCATTCGTTTATTCACCCACTCATTATTTTTTCAGTTCTTTATTCATCCATTCATTCTTTCATTTATACTTCTATCTATAGATCTATCTACCCATTCATCATTCATTTACTCATGCATATATACATACATTTATCTGTCTTTCGATTCGTTCCTTCTGTAATTCTCCCTATCGGTTTATGATCTATGCATGAGGTTTTAACAAGAGAGATTCACCTGTCTATTATACAATAATAGAAATCGTCATCGTTTACCATTTAACTATTTCTTCAGAAATGTTTTCTAATCTCCTTCATTTTCGTTGTCAATTTACTATGTATAGGGTGTTTTATTCAGCTGTCCACCTTAAAATAATCAACACTGGAATAATTATATCACAAATCATTATGTTAGCTAGTACCATTCTTGTAGGTTTTAATTCAACGTCACTTTCTCCATTGTTTAATCGTTATTACAACGCGTTCAGTTATTCGACATTCATGCTACTATTTTCGCCTTCACTTCATCTATTTGTAAGGTTTTAATGGCTTCATTTCGCTTGACTAAACCATAATAGAAACCGACCATAAATCAGTCAGTCACTATAGGTGTTTCCTTGGCAACTAGATGTTCAACTTTAACGTTGATTGGTTATATTCTTTTCCACCAATCATCATTAGCTTTAAATATCGTGTTCCTCACGTTCACAAATATTCTTTTTTTCTATTTCAATATTTGAACAAATTTGACATGCCACGGCATCGCTGTATATTCGTAGATAATGTAAATCGGTTAGATTTTAGATTCGGTGTTATATTCTTGTTTCAAAAATGCATGTCCTCGGGATTAGTTTTAGAAATCAATCATGCTCGTTGTATAACACAAATATAAACGATCATTTGACTTGCCAAAATATACAGCCTCTTTTATAGAATAAAGCACTTGTTTTGATTTCCTTGAATAAATTATGACTTTAACTCAGTGAAAGAAAAATAAGATTCAAAAATAATAATGAATTCCTTTATTCAAAATATCGGTATTTGTTTTAGTGATAGTTGATCCATCAAGCAATCATTATGATATTGCGTTACTTTATGATTCATTCAAACTGGTTGTAATGCAACGGGTCTGTCGGGTCAGTATAAATAGCCTTGACCAAATAATACACGTTCATTTGGCAAGATATGGACCGTCACACAGCCAACAATCTTAACATTCTACTTTAACTAACGATGACCACTTTCGATGGATTTAACTTTGCTTTTCGGGAGAAGGAAAAGGGACAGTGTGTCGATATCTACATTGGCCGAGACGGCTGACTGAATCCGTTTTTTTTTTCAGTTCAAACCAGGTATTTGACCGGGAAATCTTCGTTGTTTTGGCTTCGTTAAGTTCATGTATACATTTGTTGTTGTGTCTTGTATCTAGATGCCATGGACTCGTGGTGTGATCTTTCCATATGGATGGTAGATTCCATGATGGAGAGAGACTGTTTTAAGGTCAGGTTTGATGCTCATATCTTTCACTATTAGCAAAACAAAATACACTGCTATTTTCCTTTCATATTAATCGTTACTTCAAGACGATTTTAAACTATGATTTATTCTGATTTCCTTGCTAAGATTGTATTTCTATATTCAATGTATTCTTAACTTTACTGGTTTGTTTTGAAATCATAAATGTCTGAGAATCAGTGATCGTTATATAGCCGTAAAACAACTGGGATAATATAATCGTATCAAAACATCGCAATTCTGCTCTTTGTTTTGGATCTATTTCCTTAAAATTTATACCAGAATTGTATGAATTTGTGCTTTATTTTATTAGTTTTGAATGTGTTGAGATTTTTCGAGAAAAGTAAACGGTTAACATAAAGTGAATATTGTAGTCACGACATTCGCTTGAACAATGCCATAACGCTTTCATAGTTCCTTCCTAGCTTTATTTAACCAATCAAATCCCACAAAAGAAACCATCACGACACCTGTAACAGCTCTTTTAACATGCGTTATGATTGGCTGAACGCGAAGTGGGGAGTAAACATCATGACATTCGTAAGCTAGACTCTCGATGTTCTAGTATTTTTTACATATAATTTATTTCGGTTTTCTTTGTCAATGGCCGAAGTCTCGGATTTTTGAAGCACTTTTGTCAGTTTTTTTGTGTGAATGTTACGACGGTGCACAAGCGTTAATAATGTCAGGAAGCGTCGCGGTTTGTTGATTGTTTGATGTAAACGACAATGATCAAGTCTTCGAACAGTAAATATAAAACCGTAGTGTTTATTTTGAATTCTTAATGTTCAAATTGGTCGTAGCTTTATCTTTGCTTGCTATCATTGGACATGGTTTTATAACACAACCTCGATTTGTTTTCACGTTTCGTTCAATTCTCGACCGCAATAATGCGCTGAAAAAAGTTGACAAACTTACACGGACAAGTTCATTTCGGCTGTGTGGTTCGCCGAATGAAGTGAGGGGGTTGTCCAACATCTCAAGGTAAAATCATACTTTGTACACTTCAAAGATATACTTAATATGCAGTTTATTATTACATTTCTCGAGCATGGCATACTATTTTGGTAGCTGATTATATTCCAATTATTCTTAATCTCAAATACACGAATTATTTTTCGTTTTTTTCGACATTAATTTTGTATTTTTAATCACGAATCCTTCTGAATATGTTTTAGTCATTTTTCGCGTTTCTTTTTCGTGTCAAGTCGGTCAACCAGTACTTCATGTAGTTATAAAGAAACAAATTCATTATTCATCGAGATTTTTTTTCATATTACAGAATTGAATATTTCTTATTTATTTTAGAAGTATTCTGTTATTTACCTGAATTTTTTTCTTTCGAATTATTTTTCCATTACTGTGTTGGTTGGTGATCGAGTGAAGTAAAGTAAAAAACTGTGTTATGACGGGTTAAATTTTAAAATGCAAAGCTTATTTGCAGAACTAAAATAACGATATCACTTACAATGTAATCTTTGATCTCGTTTTTAGCAGTAAATGACAGAAACATATATCCTATCCAAATTATAATACCCCTGACTGTGTTCATAATACAAAATAATAAATATACATTTACAATATATAAAAAAGCTTTTATATTTAGTTGATATAGAGTTCATTTACACCAAAGGAAGCCCAATTCCAACACGTTTTCACCCTTCACTTCACATTAATTGATGTTATTGTTAGAAGCAATTCGCATTAACAACTAATCCGCTATGATGGAAATCCAATGGTTCTTTGACATTTCTAAGCAAACAAATGACACAAAAGTCATGTCAAAGCTGTATCCGGCGTAATAATAGCAGTAGGCTTTCTTTGCTAGATCATTAGAATTCTACCTTGGGCTATGCATAGTTTGTATCTAGTGTAGACTGAATATGTTTTTTTTTGTCATCCCTGACCGCAGGTTGCTCGCATGAGTGAAGACTTCGAGGAAAGACTCAAAGTGTTGAGAAGCCATCTTGAGAACGAACGTTTGAAGCAGGTTAACACTATGAAAGGCGTCCTTGAACGACAACAGACCACCGATTTTGAAGAAATCGAGAAAAAACACCTTGAAGATTTGCACGAGATCAGAGATGGTATGTATTTGAACGCAGTCAGATTCGCTATGTACAGTATATTAAGAAACTACATTATCTTTTATTATAGCTACAAACATCAATTATTATTGCAGATTATTTTGAATCTGAGGTGTTTTGATATGTCATTATTTTCATCGTCGTAGTTCTGATATCATTTTTTAGCAATAATACTCTGGATTCCCGCTTCCGACACTAGAAGACCTCCAGCCAGCAGCTTATATATTTATACTTTTCTTATTATTGAAATGATAACGTACAATAACCAAAACCACTAAATATGATATACAATATTAGATTATATTTTGTATAAAATATTTGGCATAGTTAACTTATATTTAAAGAAATTATAACAGTTAGTTCAAACATGAAGTAGTCATGTTTTTGCTTCAGTTGTTTTATTATAACGGCTACTTAGAGATGACAACAATTTTCCCGCGCTTTTTCTCTAGCTGTGCAGGCGCGCGATTTTCAATTCTGTTTCTTTTTCTCAATGTTTGTACTTTTGTTTACTTTTTAATGAATTAGCAAGTAATAAATTAATCAGCTAATTTCCTGCTAATATTGTTATTTTAGTCCAAGGTTTGTTGTCCCCTAGATATTTTCTCTCTATTCAATAATTCAAATCAATGTTATACTCAAAATCACTGTGCTGCGAGTCTACCACAGATTGCAAAACCCAACAGAAAACAATTTCATTTCCATTACACTTGTATTGAAATCTTACCCAGACGTATTGAATATTGAATAGAACTATTGTTACAAGACAATAATTTCTAAAGACAAAAATAAATGGAGGTAATTAAAGAAAAACAGTTCAAATCACGCCAACTACGGTCGACTCGCAAAATTTCGAGCTCAATATTTTTCTATACAAGTTGTTTAGTTAGTATTTTATGCAAAAATAATCAAAACCTACGGTTTTTTTCTATCCATTAGGAATTGTTGTACTGCTTCAATGAAAGTAACCAAATATTCAATACATTTTTTAGTATATAATGTGTTACCATGGTTTTGTCAGTTCTAAATATTACCATAATTTGCTCAGTAAGTGATCAAGTGTCTTAGTTTTTATAAATGTCTGATTTAATACCAGTCACATAGATATGTATTGAAAAACGAGCTTTTAAAGTTTGCTTGCACATCGTAGCTGTCATGGCGTTCTTTTTTTCCAACGCTTTACAAAACTTGAGAAAAAGAGAATCAGGTAAAAGAGATTATTGCTTTAAATCTGCACCTCCCGTTGCTTTAAGTCCGCTGCAAATCCTCTTTTTTCCCCGTAAGAATCGAAGGCAATGACGCACCGATGTAAAATAAGAAGGCCTATTTTAGCTCATGACATAAGCTGTCAGTTTAAAATTGTCGGATATTTTAAAAACAAACTATTTCAAGACGGATGTCAATGCTATAATCGAAAAGTACTTTGAGTGTGCGGGGTTGTTTACACCATCAGTGGTTGACATACGTTGTTTTATTGATTCGTTTGTTTGACGCTTACTTTTTCTATTGCTTTTTCATTTTTTTATTTTTATTTTTTATTTTTACGTTTTTCTTTTAAATTATTGTATGTGCATTTGCACTGTGAAATGAATACTTTCAAGTATCAAATACGGATAATTTGCGCAGGATTAGCATGATTGTTTCTAGATCAAGCGGTCTTTTTATCACTTTTATTTTTCAATAATCCTGTATGCACCTCTCATATTATATACTAATTATAGAATAAAGTTTACTTATAACTTTAAACATGTCCATTTTGTAATCACTAGCAAATCCTGCAAGCTATGATGATTTATAGATCTCATAAAATATTAGTAATAAAAAGTACAAATACTGGTATATATGTATTGTACTATATGTCCTGTTTTTGTTTATAACATACAAACTCTATAAATCTTGCATGATATTGTTATCTATTAATCTATGATGTCTGCGTATCCAGGCACTGATTTAAAGCCGTATATTTAATGTGTATATTTATAATTACTGACTTGTTGGTGTTTTTTTTTGTAGACTTGAGCCAGCGACATCAGCAAATAATGCAAGCGGTCAAGGCCCGTCTTGACCAGGCGCATCAAGCAGAACTTGAAGAGGTTGAGGCTCGTCTTTTGTCTGACCATGCCATTAGAATCGAACTAGTTCGTCTTGAGGTTGAAAGTGTTTGGCAGGCCAAACAGAAAGATCTTGAAAACGAACGCAATGCTGACCTTGAAGAAATGGAACAGCGAATAAAACAAGTATGGCTGGTTTCTCTTACTTTCTTCAGTTTGATTGGTTGATAGTTTCTCTAAACAAACTACTTTTTCACAACTTCACCATCACCATCATCATTATCATCACCATCATCATCATCATTATCATTATCATCATCATCATCATCATCATCATCATCATCATCATTGTGAACACTTTATTTTTCGCCTAGTCACTTGTAGTCGTTCTTGCTTGCAAACCATGCAACTATATCTATCTTAGCTTCTCGTTCGTTCGTTCGTTCGTTCATTCGTAACTTTCTTTCTCCCTTCGCTCATCTTGTTTGATTGTTTTGCATTAATCCAATTATTCGTTCATTATCGATTCCTCCATCCATAAATCAATTCACTCATTTATACATTCTTTCTTTTATTCAGTTGCACGAACAACTAGAAGAGAAACACGAACGTGAACTAAGTGAAAAGATGGCACAACAAAAGACAGAGCTTCAACAGGAGTTGCAGAAAGAGCTAGAAAAACAAGGAAAATCGTTGAAAGAAAACCATGAACAAGAACTTGAAGAATTTGGCGAAACGCTCAAGAAAGAATACTCTGAAAGATTGCAAGACTTAGAGAAAGATTATAGTAATAAACAAAGCCAAGAAATTGCAGACTTGAAGAAAGAGCTAGACAAAGACAAAGAAGCATTTACTGTTGCATCACTTGATGAACTCGGTCAAAAACACACCGAAGAAATGCAGAGATTGCGCGAAGAATTGCGAGAACTAATGGAACAAGCTGAAGAAACCAAGACAAAAGTGCAGGAAGAACACAGGCAGGAATTGCTAGAAATGAATAACAAAATCACTCATGAATACGAGAAAATCGACCAGTTGAGGTCCGACTTGGAAGGTACGCACGATTCAAACGCGCAACAACAAGCTCATCGTCTAGAGGAAGTTCGTGACGAAATGGAACAACAACAAAACCAGCTAAGGAAAGAGAACATGCGTGAAGTTGAGAAGATTAAAGGTGAATATGCACGAAAGATAATCGAAATAGAGCACAAACAGACAGAAGCAATGGAAGCACTAAGGACCGAGTACGAGAACCAGAAACTACAAAATGATCTTGATAATGTCAGAGAAATGGAAAAACTGACTGAAGACTTTGAAAACAGGTATTGTTATATAGTCTCATTTATACGAAACTGTAACTTTTCTTAATGGTCGGTTTTTAGTCGCTCTTTTTCGAGTTTTTTTGGCTTTGTGCATTGTGCAGTTTATTTATTGTCGTTTTGTCTTATCCGTTTTGTTCTGTTTTGTTTCGTGTCATTTGTTGGCTTTCTTGAGCTGAACTCGTTTGTTTTCCATTATTTCTCAGGCACATGTCAAGTGAACAAGAGAATGCTGCAAAGATCAGGGAGCTGGAGGAACAGTTACTAAACATAGGCGGTGATTCAGAAGGCAAGCATCAAGAGCAACTTCAACAAGCTGTCCATGATCTACAGAACGGTTACAAGGACAACATTGATAAAATCGCTGACGAACTAGGAGAAAAGCACCAACAAGACTTGGAAAAACTACGTATTGAAATGGAAGAACAGAATCAAGAAAAACTCGACGAGCTATTTGACACGATACGAAACCTTAAGTCTGAACACGAGAAAGAATTAGAAGAACTACGAGGATCATTTGTTGAGGAAAACGTTAATAATTACGCCAAACTTAGCACTAAAATGGCAATGAAGCATGCCCAGTCACTCGAACAGCTACGAGCGTCCTTAGGACAGAAGCACGACAAAGAAATGGAGGAATTTAGAGAAGAAAGTCAAAGAGACTATGAGAGCACAGCACTTAGGTTGTCTTCCCAGATAGAAACAATGGAACAGGACCATCGCACGAAAGCCCGTGAGTTGAAGAATAAGTTAATCGAGAAGGACAAAGAGGTAGAACAGCTGAAACAGGAATTGGAATCTAAATCTGAAGAGATAAACAGTTTGAGTGAGAGTTACAGCGACGATTTGGATAACATCAAGAAAAATCAATACAATGACCTTCTAGAGGAAGTATCATGTGTTCGTGCAGAAATGGCTATGGAGGCTGCTCAGAAGATTGAAGAAGAGAGGTTAAAGAGCAACAATAATTTCCAAGGAAAGAACCAAACCGAGGAAGAATACAGAAACAAGATTCAGAAACTGTTATCGAGCCACGAAAAGGAAATAACAGATCTAAGTGTGGAGTATGAGAAACAAATCAAGGAACTTAAAGATGAGCTACAAATCGCAGAGACATGGGGGAAAAAGGATGCTGGTAAAACCAACTTTGACGAATTTCAAACGAAACTTCAGGATATCAAAGACCATTACGAAGAAGAGATCCAAAAACTCCGTGAATCCGAGACTAAGACTAACGAAGAAAAATACGTGCAGGAACTTATGGAGAAACATGAGCAAAAGGTGATTGTTGCCGTACTTGAAGAGAGGCAAAAACATCAGGACGAATTGGAGAAACTCCAGTTGAAACATCTGCAAGAAATGGAAACCTTTAAAGAAAGTTTATCATCTGAAATTGAAGCTATGAAAGACGAGCTACTCGGTGCATCTGAGGACGAGAAGATGGCTCTACTCAAAGAAGACCTTGAGAAGAAACACAGTGAGGAACTAGCTGAGCTGAAGGATTATCTTGATAAACAGTATCAAGATGATATTGATAATATTAAAGCGAAACACTCCAATGATCTAAACAGACTAGCTGACGAGCTACTTTCTTCACATGATCAACAAAGATTTGATGTTTTCAAGAACTCTTTAGAACAGACCCACAAAGAAGAATTGGAATCGCTACGTAATGATCTTGAGACAGAACATGAAGAACAGCTCAAAAACTTGCGAAATGAGTTCGTTCAAGTTCTTGATGCCAAGGAAGGTGAGGCTGATGATGTTGAGAGAAAGATCTATGAACAGCATCATCAAGATGAACTAGAAGCTCTACGACAGCAACTCCAAGAGGAGCACGAAGATCAACTCGAACTCCTCAAGAACGAGTTCCTAGAAATGGTGAAGGAAAAAGAAGCAAGTAAAGACGACGTTGAGGACGACAGGATGCAGAAGTTAAGAGAACAACTTGCTGTTGAACATGAAGAAGGCAAAGAAAACGTGAAACTTGATCTTTTGTCTAAAGTGGAGGAATTCAAAGACCAATTACAGGAAGCTGCAGCGAAAGATGTCGAAGAAGCCAAAACTGCTTTCCAGGAAGAACTAACGCGCAAAGAGCAAGAACTAGAAAGACAATGGCAGGAAAAGTTGGAACAATTAAAGAATGGTTAGTAGAGCTTGGCTTTTTTCATATATTACCTGTTTGTCTGTCTCTCCGTCTGTTTGTTTGTTTGTTTGCGTCTTTTATCTCATGTTGTCAGGATTTCTTTTTTATTTGTTGGTTTATTTATTTGCATCTGTTATCGCCTGTTGTCAAAGGTTCTGATTGTTTGATGTAATAATGTATTTTTGTCGTTCCATACTTTGATTGCTGTCGTTATTCATATTACTTTGGTATGTCAGTTGGTTGTAAAAAAAATTCTCATTTTTCGTTTACTGTATTGTATTTAGAACAATCACAAAAAGAGAAAGCTCTTACTGGCACTCACGAACAAGACGTCACTAACCTTAAAGGACAACATGAAAACGATTTCAAAGCCTTACACGAGAAATTCAACACGGAGCTCCAAGCCGAGCGAATAAAACTTGAGGAAGAAAAGAAAAATGACTTAGATAGACTTAAAGCTGCCATGGACGGTAGTATTAGTGAACAGCAGAAATTCCAGCTGAGCATGCTCCAAGAACAACATGAACGTGAACTCGAGAATGTGAGGCAAGAATTGGTAGAGGCGCATATGAAGAAGTTTACTGAAATGGCGTCCAAACTAGAGGAAGAACACAAGGTAAAAAACAATACATGTATTATATCAATGATGTATAAACACAAGCACCATAAACATTCTTATTTTCTAACACTGACATATCTTTTGTTTTGGCCAAATCGTTGAAATTGTGATACCTTCCCTTCAATTCAATGATATATATTATTGTGTTTTTTGGGGGGGCTTTTTTTTTTCGCCTTCTTGTTTTCGTTTTCTTTTCCTCATCCCTCTCTTCTTTCTTGAACTTCTTTTCTTTCTCTTTTTTTATTTTTCCTCCTTAAACCTCTTTTTTAGTCTTTGTTCAATTTCAAATAAGCAAATAGGACAATGTTCTTTCCTGCTCTTAGGATGACTTGCTGAAAGCACAAGATGCCGTCCGTGCAGAAATGACACAAAGACTTCAAGCTGAACTTGAGCAAGCCAAAGAGGTCGCGCGTCTTGAGGTTGAGCAGGAACATCTACAAAACCTGCAACAACTTGAAGAAAACCTGGGTGAAAACCATGCAGAACAGTTGAAAGGATTGGCTGACTTACAGAAAAATCACATGGAAGAAGTAGAAAAGATGAAATACCATCATCAACAAGAATTTGAAAAGTAAGCAACTCAGTTTATCTTCCACTCATCGTTTTCTGGTGTGAAGTTAATTGATAACAGCAGCCATTTTTTTCTTTTTATTGCGTCAATTTAGCATGAAACTAGACTTTACCAACAAACACCACGAAGAGCTGATGGCTGTCAACCTTGCTGCTGATCAAGAAATATCCCAAGCAAAGGAGGAACTTGAAGCTGCTCACAAAATAGAGATGGAATCTTACCAAGCAGCATTAGAAGAAGAGAAAGCACGTGTGTTGGCACTAGAGGCTGTGCAGGGCAGTCTACAAACAGCACATAAAGAAATCATGGAAAAGTCAAAAGATGAGACTGACCGTCAGGTAGAAAACCTGCAGGCTTTGATGGATGCAGCCCATGGTAATCAGGTTCAAGAACTTCAAGATGTTATCGCAGAACAACACAAAAAGGTTATAGTCATCCCAGCATTGTTGCCACCATTATCAACATCATACCATCCATTTATCCCTTCCATCCTTCCTTCCTTCCTTCCTTCCTTCCTTCCTTCCTTCCTTCCTTCTCCATTCCTCCATCCTTCCTTCCAACCATCCTTCCATCCTTCCTTCCTCCCCTCCATCCTTCCATCCTTCCATCCTTCCATCCATCCTTCCATCCTTCCTTCCATCCTTCCTTCCTCCAACAGATGAATTGATTCATAACCCATCTAATAAAAATATTAAACAGCATTTAATTACTAAATGTTTCTAGGAACTTCAACGCGTTCAAGATGAGCTCGAGGCACTTAAAGAACAATATATTGAAGAAAAGACATTGATAGAAGCACGGTACACCGATGAACTACAAAATCAACATCAAAACTATCAAACCAAACTTGATAGTGAACAAGAAAAGATGCACGTGAAAGAACAAGAATATAATGATCTTATACAAGATGTCAAGGTTAGTGTATTGAAAAGTTGCTGTATTTCGCTCCATGTTGTAAAACGGGATTTGCAATCTTCATGGTGACTATCGTCAATTGATAACGATGTTCATAATGATGCTTAGTGATGATTTAGTGGTGATGATGATAATGTTGATTGTGATGATATTGGTGATGACAATAGTTGACACAATAACTTTGACACTCGTTTATCCATTGATAATTGATTGATTGACTGATTGATGCTCTTGCCTATATAAAACACCCTCCTGTCACCATTAATATTTTCTCATCTGATTCCTCTCTTTTATAGAAAACTAAAGAGGAACTTGAAGACAGACTTAAAAAGGTAATGTTGGAAATAAAAACTTCAATCGATGTCCAAGGGGTAAAAGTAATTTCTTTGTAACTGTATGTATTACACGGGCATTTGTAAAGCTCTGCTGGCTGATTATGCCTGCTAGGGTAACGAAAGATGCCGATAATAAACAGGATAAAAGCTTCAATTAATCTAGTGCTAACATGTGTTCTAGATCTATATAGCTTACTTCTTACATTCTCAATCTATAAGAACACACTGTTAGTTCTTTTTGGCCATTGTTTGTGAAAACGTTTTCTAAAATTATTAAAATTAATAGAAGAGAGTAGAAAATTTTCTTACAGTGTATGAAAAAGCGTTTGAATTTCTTTATCATATGGTAATTATATGTGATTTTAGTTGCAAGAGGAAAACGAGATAATACAAAGAGACGTACAAAGAACCCAGGAGCGATATGACATGTTGATGGCTCGACATGAAAGAGAACATCAAGAAGATCAAAACCTAGCTAGCATGCTGAGATCTGATGTGGATAGACTAGCTGATGAGAGGTAAGACTGAAACAACAACAACAAGCAAGGACTTGCGATTACCCAGGACTAATTCTATAGGTTTTATTTAATTGTGTATGAGTATGATCGTCGCGGAGAATAAAACAATTAAAGTAATTGCAATTATAGAAGCCCGAAAAAAATTTCAACGGGAAGGAAGGAAGGTAAACTTTATTTAAATCACGGTGAAAAAATTTACTGCTTTCCATGTTTGCCGTGGGAATCGGATGTGTACAACGTATTGATAGCTTTTTTAAATTTGACAAT
>JAUPMH010153778.1:0-13689 GCA_032270665.1 Metridium farcimen
TAAGTCTTTTATATAAATAAATCAAGCGGTTTATCGTCGGTACAACCCAATAGTTTTAGCATCACGAACACAACGTCTATAAGCACCGCCAATATCCTTCCATTTACACGTTGCTTTATCATTCCTCATGGCACAGTACAAATGAGCCATACCACAGTAATAGTCCATCAAACCACCCACCGGGTCCATCCAGCTACACAGGCTTGTTCTGCAACCACAGTTAGGTCCATAGTACTTCCTTAAACCACTTCGCTCACTGTGACTTAGACTTTTCCACAGTTCGATCCAGTTACACGAGAAGATTTCCAGTTCTTTACCGTCCATGTACCCGCCCAGCACATACTCCGACCCAGGTTCTAGTTTAGCAGCACAATCGTTATCGTCTGTAGAGATGGTGACTTCGACAGGAAACACTAAATCACCAGGAAAATCTTTTAATGCAGAGCTTTGTCTGACTCGCTTCTCACCCTTGAAGATTTTAAGAACTTGGACGGTGTAGTGTAGGACGTTGCGTGACCAGGTCTTTGAGGGATCGTCACGCCGTGGAACGGTGATGGTCTTGTGTTGAGCGCCTGATGTCACCAATACTCTAACAACTAAACAAAAATAAATATATATGAGATACATGAGATCAATGTTATAAACTGTAAGGATTTAGGGACTGATAACATGATTATTTTACGTTCTTTTACGTAAAAAAAATCAAAGGCCCCTGACACCATTTTAATTTGTAAAAAAACCTTTTAATTTAATTTTTAATTAATTAATGTAAAAATTCCTTTTGAATGGAAACTAGCGAATTAACTAGTATAGGTGTTACAAATTTCCTTCTATTAACTAGCTTCGTTTTGCGTGTTTGATTTCCTTGATGAACTTGATGTTGTTATCATTTGCTGTTAATATGAATAAATAAATGAATTTTGTGTTATAATATCTTTAAAATGATATATACTTAGATATGTTACGATTAATTCTGACAAAATAAGAGCTGCGTATTAACAGAACAACAGTTCTTGTAGAGTTGCTATATATCAATCTCGAACCCCGAGCCTTCGTTCCTCTTGGCCAGCCGAGATGGCCAAGAGTAACGCAGGCTCTGGGTTCGAGATTGGCTATATATAGACATGTCAATATATTTGATCAATGAGATCGATTGTGGTATTGTTGGTCACATATCGTTGATAGCTCGATACTGTTGGTTTTTAAATGCTGTTACTGCGGTGTTTTTGGTTTGTCTGGCTTGTATCCACCGCGCCAAGCCTCAGAGTGCCGCTACATATTTATCTGTCTAAACAAGAAATGTCCCATCCAAAATATCCCAATTAAGGAAAGCTCACACAAATACTGAATGAAATAAAACTGACATAAAAATATATGGACGATACAAATAAGGAAGGTAGCTTGAAATGTTCTCGATGTATCGCGCGAAAGGAGTAGGCTTTAGCTATATATGGCTAGACGTCTATCAAGATATGTTTTTAAAAGCAATTTATGTCATACATATGTCATCCATCTACAAAGTATTCTCTTCCTGCGATTTCTATTGTCAGTGATTTTTGCTAAATCTATCAGAGACACAATTAACCCCTACACAAAGGCCAGGTCCAGGGTCTTGTACATTCATTCAATTCAGTTTAACCAACAATCGAAAAAATTAACTGATGATTATCGACATAAAGCTAAATCTCTCTCTTCGGTCGCTCTATCATCGGCGGCGATCTGTAACCGCTGAAATATCTTATAGATATAGCCATTTAAAACATTGTTGAAGTGTTTGTGGGGTAGAAATCTTGATGGAAACTTCTATAGAAAATACCACAGCTTACGACCATAATTAAAATGTAATTGAGGTGATCTTTACCCGGGGTGATTAGGGGTAAAACTATCGTCTGGAATTTTGACAAAACAATCCTAAACGATAAGGAAAGTCCCTTTAAAAAGGGCGTGGCCAGGTAGGGGGTTTAAACCCAAGAGATACAATTCAAAATCATTAAACAAAAAGGGAGGAAAGTGAAGGGATTGTCGAAATTCTGCATTCCAATTTTAATACCCTAAAAGTTACAAAATCGCTGATTTTTACCCCTAAGAGATACGACGATTCTTCTGCCCACAGAATCCCTCCATTGTCTTGTTCAAACAGACCGGGATTCTAATGCGCATGTGCATCACTAAATCGACGGCACATAGGTTAAAAACCCCGTATGCAGATATATATATATAGATGTTATCTTAAAGGTTTATCTTAAAATCTTTTATCATGTAATGGTTTCCCATCATGAAATACTTCGGATTCCTTCATAAGACAGTGCCTAAGTGTTCCTTTTGTAAAGATATCCTTTGTAGTAAAACCAACTAGAAGGTAACTCTGGCTTAACCACAACTGACGTCATGCATGTTAAACCATAACCTTACACACTCTCAGTGTACGTCGAAAAGAAGTCTTAGCATGAATCCCTTCACCTTTTTACGACCTTTCTACAAACAAATAAACACAATTTCCTCTTGAGTAAATGATGAAGGCTTCCCTCAGTCGTCGTGATCAATCAGCAGCCCGTCAAAACCGCCAACTCGAGTATCGGCGAGCTATTTATCGTTTCAAGAGCCACTGTTTAAATGTGTGTATTGTTTTTTATGTGGAGAAGTTATTGTTTGTGGTAAAACATCGATGAATAGATCATTTGTCTAGGTTTTTGCCATCTTGGCGCAAATCGATAGTTTCTGCGGCACGATTCGATTTGACATTGGTTTAACTAGTTCAACATGTTTCCATCAAGTTCAGACTTTTATGCTGAAAAACCAAAATTTGTGGTTTTATCGAAGGAACTAGGTATCGGTTTTGATTGAAATAGTTCAGTGTTTGAAAACTGTACAAACTTGTACCAAAATGCGCGCCACTTTTGACGAAACCCGATGACATGTTACTCTAATTCGTTCGTTCAGACTCAGACGATCTCTTACATGAAGAAACATGATCACAACATCGGCTTAATTACACCACAAATAACAAAATAACTCCTATTTGTCGATACAAATGAAACAAGAAAACCTCCCTTACCATAATCTGAAGTACAGAATTTATCTTGCGGATGACTGTTACCATGAACACAGCGACATTTAGTACCAGAAGAAGCTAGTTGTACCATCACAAGCAGTACAGCGAATACAGGAATAGCCTTCATTTTTGTGGTTAGGTGTTTCAAAGAGTACCAGCCAAGACAGAATGATGATCGACTTGTGGAAATCTCTTATATATGTATGGTACCTAATAGCGTGACACTAATAGCGTGACATGGTCACACATCGCGTGAATCTATTTTTAACCTGAATCGAAAACCACTTCGACGACCTTTAAGAGACCAAGACGTCTTGATTGATAATGAAATATCAGTGATGTGCATGCAACGTATTGTCAATAACCTTTGATTCGATGAAAGCTCTATTCTAACTGCCTGTGTAGAATGTAAAATTTGAGTTAATTGTTTAGTAACTTCTTCCAGGTGCAATATTCAAATGTGATAGTATTTACTGGAAGATCTTAGAGGCTTTCATCACTATGAATATTAATACTCTGGTGAGAAAACTACGTCGCGGAAGGAATCGGAGCGGATTAGACGCCCACATTATCAATAACAGACGACAGTACTTACTATGCATGATAGCAATATGACAGAGCACAAAATAACAATAGAAACGGGATACAACAGAAAATATTGGGTTTTTTTTACTTTGAACAGCGCGGTTAGCCTGCGGGTAGTCAGGCGTTATCATGCGGTTTTCGGAAAAATCGGAGTTTTTGGGCTCCAGTATTTAGTTCGTTTCAAAGTTCTCACTCTATTTACAGCGGTACGCGCAAAAGTATGACCACATTTAATGTATTCGCATACTTCTATGTACGGGAGTTTGTACTTTAAACAGACACATTTGATGTGAAGTTGTCTGATTTTACCGAATAAGGCGTGTAAAAACTCGTTTCGCAGCATAAAGTCCGTGCATAGAAGTATGCGAATATATTAAAAGTGGTCATACTTTTGCGCGTCGCGCTGTAACTTAGCCTGTTCTACCGGCAACGTTGCGATATATAGCTTATCTTAAAAAGGTTGGTTAGTTTTTAATATCTGTCACGTGACAAAGTGTATATTGCGTGTATATTGCGGTAAAAAAGAGTTTTATCATGTCTTTTAGAATATTCTAGACACACTTTGTTTCTCCATTATGATGTAGCTACTCCAATCAACTGTCAGCTACTACACACAATGTCACGTTATATGTTTATATGAAAGTATATATTTCAAAACCGACAACCTCCTTGAGATCGGCTATGTATATACACTGATTAATCGAATTACTTTGTCTTGACAGAACCTAAAGCTTATTCTACGGTATCAAAATCAAAATGCATATAGCTTATTCAATTAGCATTTTCTTTGTGATAATCTAAATCGTATTTCAAAGGTCAGCCATAAGCGACTTTGAACGAAACTGTTTCGTTCATATTGCTCATCATATCAAGGCAGCTCACAGGTGTTTTGTTAATTAAATAAGGGTTATAGTAGGCTCCAGATTTTTGGCTGCTTAAACGACAAAGATTATTGAGACAATGCGTGTCAGTGAATGTTCTAGCTATGAACTACCACCTCCGTTAACTGGCCATGTGGTATTTCGTTTGTATTTCCAGTAAACAGGATAACGTAGGAATCTCTTCTAAAAGTGATTAAATAGCTGTGTACATACTTAGGTAAGGCTGTGAGAGGATCTCTTATCCACAGGAAATCGTCAATCCGCTACGCGTGTCATACATCCGCTGTATCCTCACGAAATGTAACAGTACTGTCATGTGTCACGTGCATGTAACTAAAATGTTGTCGTAAATCTTGTAAATGTGTATGTTACTTTAGATATATTAGATATCTGCGTATTGTGACGGATACGCAGTCTGCTTGCGTAAATTAAATGGAAAATCATCCGTACAAATGTACGATAATTAAAACATTGACTTTGTACAAAAGTAAGGTTGACGAAAGGACCTGTCGTCGTCTTTGCGTCATTCTGAGATATGATATTGCCCACGCAAGTATATATATAGTATAAACAAGGGATTCTTATGCAAGTTACGCAATATTCTGAGACATGCTAATGCTATTCCTCCTGAAAGTATCACATAAAAACCCAAACAGCATATAATGTTATGTTAACGCAAAGTTAGCGTGTCATCACTTTTACAAAATGTAAAAAAAACGTCCAGCGCGTGCGTCAAAGCATAACTTGAACCGCAAATATCAAAATATTCTAAAATTACATTTACACTGATATAATAACATTTACAATGACTATATTCTTATACGTTAGCGTAAGGGCGTTGATAAACCCTGTAGTACAATCTCGATATAATATATTAATCATTAGTTTTATTTGTGTGTGTTCTGTTTCCATCTATAATATGTTATCAATCAATTTAATAGTTAATGGGCCAAGGCCCAGAATTCACGTACCCACTGTACATTGAAATATGATATGTGTGTCGTGATGGAATTGTACAACCATTACCAAGGGCGTAAAGTAATGTTTACATGTCATAACTCTCTAATTTAAGCTTATCATCCTTTGTTTTTTATAGTAAAGACCAATTTAATTCAGCTTTGCTAAACAATCAGACGTCTGTTTATAATAGAGACACCTTAGCGTCAAAACCTATTCATATCAGTTCCTAAACTGACTTAACTGCTGGTTAATCTTAGCTAATCTTTTTTATTACGTTGTTTCTTATTATTTGATGTTTTAAAAACATTGTCATGATATGAAGAGCAATGTTTTGACGTTTACACAAACAGCCGGACAGGAAGGATAAATATGCGACCGTTAGATAGATACGCGGAAATTGAGCCAGATAATAGAGAAACAGAAAAATAGATAGATCGATATTTGACAGACAAACAGGACAGACAGGCACTGACGAGATACATACATACACACAAACAGACGGACAAACAGACAGACAGACATGGCAGGCACACACACACACACACAAACAGACAGACAAACAGACAGACACTGAAGACATACAGACACACAAACAGACAGACAAACAGACAGGCATAACAGACACACAAACAGACACACAGACAGACAGACAGACAGACAGACGGACAAACAGACAGACAGACATGGCAGGCACACACACACACAAACAGACGTTTAAACAGACAGACACTGAAGACATACAGACACACAAACAGACAGTCACACAAACAGACAGACGGACAGACAGACAGACAGACACTGAAGACATACAGACATACACACAAACAGACAGTCACACAAACAGACAGACGGACAGACAGAAAGACAGACACTGAAGACATACAGACACACAAACAGACAGACAAACAGACAGGCATAACAGACACACAAACAGACAGACAGACAGACAGACAGACAAACAGACACTGAAGACATACAGACACACAAACAGACAGACAAACAGACAGTCACACAAACAGACAGACGGACAGACACTGACGACATACAGACAGACGGACAGACACTGACGACATACATACAGACAGACAGACACTGAAGACATACAGACAGACACACAGGAAGAAAGACAGACAGACGCAGAATAGACACGTACATAAACAAAGAAGCAGAAAAAAACCTGAGTTGTGTGTACGCTTTTCTGCCCAAAATGATTGGAGTAAGAGGTCATGTTGTGGTATATTCTAGGGTCAGACATCAGATACGCAACAAGCAAGGAGACAGCCAGGCTGAACTCAATGACTCTAACTCTTCAATATTTTGGCAGAAATTCAACTCATTATTAAAAACAGTCAAACAATTGTCAAATTCTAGGTATGAATGTTAAGCCGGGAATAATTAGCAAGTAGTTTGACCTTGTGTTAGTGGCATTGGTCAACCCGGCATCGTAACGCATGGGGTTTTGCATCTACAGCGTGGGGCCTTTGATTTACTCGTGAGCTGATCCAAACGTTTCAGTATATAACCACTTGATTAACTATTATCTAAGCTGTAATTATCTAGAAGCCATAGGATAGGGGCCTACAATTGTATCATTGCATGAAAACATGGTTGGTTTTCATTTCAATTATTATTTAGTTTTCTCTTTTTCTCTTTTACACTATTTTCAATTCCTATTTTTATGGCATAGGTCATGCATGTTTATGTTTCCAGTCTTCACTATAATAATAAAATAATGTTTTGCTCTTCACTATAATCTTCTAGCTTACTAGTCATCATCACTCCTTTAACAGGACTTCATATTTTTCTTTAAAACATCCGGAAGAGATGCTAGCTAGTTGGCTGCATGTCGTCTATCCAGCGGATATCCATCTAAAACTACCAACATTTTTGCACTGTTTGACACCAACCCTCGGGACGTCCGTGGTCCCACACACCAACCACGTCACATCTGCTCAGTTCCGCTACAGTTAGAACATCACAAGCACGTACAGCTGGAATTCAGACATTGTTTAAGCCTGGTTCACTAGGGACATAAGCATATGCAATAGTTTTTCGTATAAACTTGTGGGAACTGAATATACGAATATTCATTTTAAATAATGGCAAATTAATATTTATTTTGAATATTCGAATAATCATCTAAAATGTGTTCATGTGTTCATGCGTGCGTTGAGTGTAAGTACATACTGTCAGTCAATCTAGTGACGCACACTAAATGAGCTTGTTTCAGTCTACCATATGTGTTTCATTTAACCTTTATCTATAATATATTTCCCCTTACTCTCTGTATCTTCTGCGCCAATTAATAGTATTCTTAGTACAGGTCAATAAGTCGGTTATCGTTGAGTGTTGTCTGCTCTAATGTCTGCTCTAGGCAGCTATAGATATCATTAATAAGAACCGATTAGATAATATTTCTGTGTTGCGTAATAGTATTGATATATAGACATCAAAGGTGTTCTAATATGATTAATCGTATGAACTTTAAATGGAAACTAGCGAGTAAACTAGTATAGGCTGCGTCGGTGTTTGATATAAACGATAGGTAATATAATGAAATTTGTAACACCGTAAAAAAATGTTGACTTTAGCTCATTTGGGAAAATGTCCAATTTTAATTGATTAAACCCAATTGCAAAAACGTTGTCAAGATTTTTGTAATCAGGAATTACAGTGGGATTTAATACTCGGACCAAGGCCACCCAAATAATTTTTTTATTTTTCTAAATCTTTATTTTTTTAGCATATATATTTTATATTTGTAGTTTATATATATTTCTAAACTCATCTAAACACACATCGTTTTCACATTTTTTCACAATTATTTTGCAATTAAGTGTATGTCAAGGCTCATTAATCACATACAGCTGCATAATATAACAACAATATATCAAATAATAATTACAGAATATTAATTCCAGTACTTGTAGGTTTTAATCATTAAGGGCGAGTGCAAAGTCTCTAAAATAGAACCCATATAAGTTCATAAATACACATTGGTTGTAAGGAATAAAGCTTTTCGTTACGTGCTTCCATTGGCAGGACAGCCCTTCTTCACCACAGTAAAGGTGTTTTTGACTACAGTACTTATCCAAAAGCTCTCCTTGTGGGTCTAAAGAGCTACATGCACCAGAATGACACTGACAGTTTCTTCCATAAACACGTTGAAATCCTTGCTTTTGTGATCTTGTTAGTGTATACCATGGACGGACAAAGTTACATGACGATATAAACATCTTGCCTTCATCTATGTATCCGCCAACAGCGTACGAGGTCTTGGACGATAGTCTTGCTGTGCAAGTATGAGGATCTGTGTAAATCTTGATTTTAAATGATGAGTGGCGCGTTGATTTTCGTCCTCTTCTTATCGACCATCCTTCCTTTCCTCTCTTTTTACGTCCTTTGAAGATCTCGTCGACTTTAAATGTATAACTTAGAACTTTTCTTTCTGTTTCCCAGACTCTGAAGGAGCTTTCTGGATGTTGTGGTTCGGGTAATGCCTCTTTCGTTGGACCTGATAGTAAACGGCCACGGAAAACTATGGAAAACAACATAAATAAAAACATTTTACTAAATGATCTTTGAAACAAACATCATATTAAGTTTACTGAAGAGAATTAAGGGGAAATTGTCTTAAAGTTGATATCAATGTTGTTTTAAAACTTCATAAACCTAACAAAATATCTTCACTTTTTTATAAAAGGTTTAGTGACATAATTTTCAAACCAGTATGGATTTTATTCAGAAATTTGCTAGGTAGTTTTTCTAAGATAATCAGTCATGGTATGATTAGTTATAATCCAGCTGTGTGTGTGTGTGCAGTCGTCTTTAAATCCATCAAGAATTGCTGGAATGCGCATTAATTTCTCAATCAGTTTCTGTGTGAACTGTTTTAACAAATAAAGATTATCAAAGCTAAGAAGGATTAACAAATATACTGCCTTGCTCTGTACCCTTGCCAACAGTTGGTATTAAAAGAAGAAAAAAACAATTAAATTGTGCACGTTAAAAAAAGATGCACTTAATCAGACGACTATTTCGGCAGTACGATATGACCATGTTTCGATGTAAGCCCATAATCCATTTCGGTCTCGGATTGGCTAATCAATCAATATGAATGAATGTATCAATTTTTCTTTTCCTTTCTCTTTTTTTCTTTCTTTCTTTTTTCTTTCTCGCTTTCTTTCTCTCTGTCTTTCTTTTTAAGCCTTTTACTTTGAACAACTTTATTTTATTGAGTTCCAATGAACCAAATTTAAAACTATAAATATTCTGAAATATGAATTCATTCTTATCAAAGTATTTTTTGATCGCGTGGTCGATATCGAGGTATTGCATGCATACCATGTCTATAACCAACAAACATATTATATTGCTCGGTAAACTACTGGAGAAAATAGAAATTACAGATGAACCTACGAAAAAAAGCTAAGTTCGAAACGTGTCTTTTTGGTTTTAACACGTGACGGAGGGCTTTCGATCGGAACAGCAGTGACTGCTGGGTTTTTATGCTTTTTAAAATATCATTTATTATTTCTATGACTTCATTTGTAAATACTGACAGTTGTATAAATTGCACTGGTGTAGTACAATCCATTCATGAACCATTTTATGCTCTCAGTCTCTTTCCTTCTACTCCCCTTACTATGCTTGTTCCTTTTCCCTCTCGTAGAGAGGCGCTGTTCACGGGCTATACTAATGACTTGGCACAAAGTCACTAAGCTGAATATCGTGCAGTACCACAGGCTGTGAAACTATGCATTAATGATGAAAATATGCAGCATATTCTCACGATAACCAATTTTAGACGTATTCACACTGACCATTCGAGCAAATATCGTTTATAGGATTAAAGACTAAATGACAGGTTTTGCCTCTGGCGTTAAACCAAATGTTTCAACTATTTGATGTTTTTGTCGACTGTAAGTGGTGGTATAATGGTAATTTGAGTGGGCGGTGTACGGGATTTAAATTCAAACCAAATAGTATAATGAAACTAGCCTGAGCAAACAGACGTTCTTTCGCTCCTCTACACCCCGCGTAGTTTCGAAGGGGAAGAGAAGCGAAAGAAGGTCTTTTTCTCAGGCTATAATGAAACATGACAAAAATAATAATAATACTGTAATAAAACTCTAGCTAGCTAGCAGCTAGGGAGGACTCCCGGGGACGACTCAGTACTAAACACGGCATATGTTTTACAATTGCATGCAACAAACTGAAAAAAGTGGTATTCATGCAATAGATTTTCAACTAATATAGGTAATATACAATGAAATTTGTAACACTGTAAACAATGTTTTTTTAACTTTACTAAAAGATTTTCAAAGATTTTCAAATCACTTACAGAAATCAGATCTACAGAAGAACTGCTGTGGATGGGTATTAGAACTACATCTACATCTTCTCCCATCAACAAACGTCACCAAGACAACAAGCAGAGCTGTAAACACGAGTTGTATTTCCATCACAAGTCAGCTTGCTTTTCTGGTTGTTTGTTGTAGCTGTCTAGTTCTCCGCAACCTGCTCCACGACTCAAACTGTCTTAGAGAACGTTCGGTGATGTTTTATATGGATGGTGTTCAAGTATTTGAAGTGTAGTGTGTCGATATCATTTGTGATGATAACAGCTTGTTTGAAGGGTACACTTCACCAAGGATGATATTGATATCGGTTTGATGATATCTATCAGGTGTGATGAAGTCGTTCAGAATACAAGTAATTATACAGTATATTCTATGAGTGTTGATCTCTGCATGATATATCTTCACAGGAATCATGGGATTGATCATGTTAAGTTACCGTAGTCATGTTGGACAACGCATTCATCCATCCATCCATCTACCCATCCATTAAATCACTCACTCATTTATTCATTCATGAATCCATTCATTCATTCATCCATCCATCCATTCATCCATGCATTCATGAGTGAGAGGGAATGAGTCTTTTTTCAAATAGAACAGCAGTGCTAGATAACATGAAACTGTAGTATTAATTTATTCATATTCATATAAATACGTCAATGTTTATGAAACTAGCTGTACAACCAGATCTCGTTACCCAGACACGAAACCAACAGTGTAAACCAAACACGCTCTATCAAACTTTCTTTAACGTAGTCAATCAACTAAACAGTTCCGTTAAGAGTTTATTTAATCAATTAAAATGTTTTATTCAGTCGAATTATTTTTCAACCAACTGGTTAAGTATATGTATGTGTAAATATGTCAGATAATCCTGTGGTTGAACTCCTCAATCAACGATAAAAGAGGGTATTATTTTGTTCGTATCTAAACCATACGTGCGCCACCTTAAATATACACAAATATCAAAAACAAGACCTCCGACTAACGAAAACGTCGATTTTTGCTTAAGGGGTTGATGGGCGTTTTATTGGGCGGACTTATTCCAATATGTTTTTTTTACTAATATCGATGTCTTCATTAATTTGATTATCGGTGATCGTTTTACAAGATGGTCAAGTGAAAATCCAAAAGAGCATGTAGTAAGAGAGTATCTTTGTCCTAGATAGATTGCATTACCAAAACCACTTAAACACGTCTAGCCACAGCGACTTGCACATGGAACACATTGGTGAAACGATTTTTCACTGCTAACAAATAATTTTCGCCTAACTTTTCTGGATGGATTGACTGACTATTTTCAACTAAAACGTGCAACTGTACAATCGCTGATTTCTACCCCATGATCATATGGCGGGCATATATCGCTAATATTTCCCCAGCTTAAGAGATACGACGACAATGCCCAATACTTTTATCCCGGGGATCAAGTCCTAGAGTCTTGCCGAAGAAAGCACTAAGCTCTAATCAACTTAGACTAGAAATTAACTTAAACTGGCGAATAGCAAAAAGGGTGTCTCGGGACTGGAATGTGTGCTTGAGAACTTTCTTTTCTGAGTTTGTTGCCAACATTGGAGGAACGTCGACATTGTTTTTGGCCAAGATATCGTTTTTCATAGCTATAGGGCTGATAAATAGGTTTATTGTAATGCCGTTGACGACATTCATTGTCATCGAATAATTCATTGGAAGACGATGATATAAATAACCCTAAAATAGCCTGCACTCTTGTAAACAATGGGAGTATATACCACTTTACATGAAGTAAGTATACATATATATAGAACAATATTAAGTGAAGTGAAGAGTGAATCTCTTGTCTTTTATTACGCTATATGGAAACATTGTTCAAGTAGTGGTACGTTTTGAAATGCGCTTAGTAAAGTGGAAGGGATATTAGGATAACTTGCGTAAACTAATGAACCGCTGTGACCTGTGCAACCTTACTAGCTAGTGGCAAGCACTATATACTCTAACGGAGAAATCATTGACAGGCTGCGCGTAGGGTATAATACAATAGTAGTCAATCTAGATCAAGAGATGAACATTGGTTTACAACCATGCAGGCACATCGAATCACTCTGACTACTCACTTCGTGTCTATTTGTAGTGATACCCAACGTTCCTTCTTGTATGATAGCTAATGGATTATTTAGCAAACTCATTATTAATTAATTAACCAATTATATTAAAAACAGCTTTTAATTACTGCTCCTTGCACAATACACTGGGTGGTGCATTTCGAATAGCTTGCTTGGAAGAAAATATTGTGCTCGAACAAAATACATTTTCTGGTCTTGGACTTGACTGGGTGCAGCCTTTATTTACCGCAAGTACAACGTATTTTCACTTTGCTTTCGATACTGAGAGAGGAAAGATGCGTGAATTAAACAAAGTTTCTAGTAAGGTAACATCTTTGAACTGTCTTGTTTCTCACCGTCTCATGTATTTCGTGATTGCACAAAACAGAACGTTGATAACAAAATCAACGAAACTTCTTTAATGCCATCATCACTTCAAGTAGGTGCATGACATACTGTAACCCAGTTTACGTAATAGTCTAATAGTATCCGTCATCTGAGGTTATATGTCTACTCGGCAAACGTGAAACGATTCTTAAACATTGCGTTGATGTTACAATACGCCGTGTTATGTTATGTGTTTGGTTGAGAGGTCGAGCACTACAGATCCAGATTATGTAGACAGTTGTCTTTTGCACTCATGTTGCTGTCATGATGCATGAGCGTCGCAGACATATTAGATGGCTTAGAGGCTGTTTATATGAAGGCGAGTTGTCCCTGCTAGCCGGGATAACTCTATTGTTTTATATTCCCCTGGGGACACAAAA
>JAUPMH010153888.1:0-13676 GCA_032270665.1 Metridium farcimen
CCTCAAACTTTTTTGGCCCCCCCTACTATTTTTCCGCCCCCCCCCCCCCTCCCCATAAATAATGAACAGTCCCTTACTGCACAACACAAGTACCATATAGAAAAGAAAAGCTTAAAATTGATGAAACTGTGCTTAGCAACCCAGAAAAAAAACCACTAGGCTATCTTGTATTTGTAGCCAAAATACCTTTCAGTCGCGCAATTGCCGTTTGTCATTCACCGTTCACTCCGTCAACCATTTTTGAAATAAGTCTATTCAACTGTAAAGGCTTATTTCCAATACAGGCATGCATATGAAATCTAAATTACAATATAATAAATAAAAACTATAAAGAAACTATAATCATAACAATAAAACAATAAATCCATGATTCTCTTTTTTTACAAAGTTTCCAACATAATTTACTTCAATTATAATAGGTGAGCATAGTGTTTACAAGTGTTGGTATTATGATGATAATTTGCCAACCATTTTCTTTGTTTTAATAACAATGGTTGATTGGCAAAACCATAACAAAATATATCACTGTACGTCCACCTATTGATATGATGTTAAGACATGGAAATAAATGGACCATACAATGTAAATTAATGGACCCCAATTAATTTACTAAATTTTAAAGCTTTTGAAAAACATAGGATGGACCCATCAGCCCAGAATAACAACATCTTTGATAGAGATATATGTCAACAGCAGTAATATTGCTGACATAGTTTGTTTGATGTGAGATGCAGATTACATTCTCACAATTTTGAATCCAAATTCTAAGTTAACACACTTCCTGTTTAGAGCCTTTGAAGGCAAAGAACAATGTGTCAGTCTAGTACACATCTCATGCTAGAATAGAACCAGATTTTAGAGTTAAATACCAATGAATATTGTTTCTTATATAATTGATATCATACACCGAATCGAAATATGGCGTCCAATTTTAATAACTCTTGTTCTTGACTGACTAGCCTCTCCTACATGTGAAAACGCCATTGTGTTTCAACGTTAACACAAGGCTAGTCAGTCAAGAACAATAGTTATTAAAATCAGACATCATATTTCGATTCTGTGTAATACAATATTTAAAGTTTCTTAATACACAGTTGTTTTCATCTTATCAAGTTTTACATTTAATTTCTAGTAGACATCTCTTGCAAGTATATATTAACCAGATTTTAGAGTTAAATAGCAATAAATATTGTATCTAATAAATGGATATTAAACAACATTTTAAGTTTCTTTGAATGAAAGGCTTACAAAACACAAAGATAATTTCCCAGCACAGCACAGATTAAAAACAGTGATAAATAACAAGCAGTTATATAGTCTGACATATTTTGCTTGATAAGTTTCTCTCTTACAACAATTGAGTTTTACCTTAGAATGAAAGCCTTTTAAAGTATGTAATTTCTTATTAATTGAGTTTTAACTTTAATTGAAAGCTATTTGAAGCCACATTATATGAACTGATAGTTTAACAGACATCCCAGCACAGAATAAGGACACATTTCAGTGATAAACATGACAACAAAGTATACCTGATAATTTGCTTGATAAGTTATAACACAATTTCATAGTTTTACCTTTAATTGAAAGCTATTTGAAGCCACATTATATGAACTGATAGTTTAACAGACATCCCAGCATAGAATAAGGACACATTTCAGTGATAAACATGACAACAAAGTATACCTGATAATTTGCTTGATAAGTTATAACACAATTTCATAGTTTTACCTTTAATTGAAAGCTATTTGAAGCCACATAACACGAAGATAGTTTAACAGACATCACAGCACTGAATAAGGACATTTTTTAGAGATGAATAGCAACAAATACTGTAGCTTCCTGTCTTAGTGGAGTTAAAGTTTAACTAGTAAACTAAGTGATTGACCGCAGGATGTAAAAGGTCAGATTGTAATCACATGAACATGATGAAGGGGATTCAATGACAACAGTTATTTATTTGGGTCACAATTCCCTTTATTAAATGTATAAAAGTTTAAAAATGGGAATTGTGAACAAAATAAAACTACTGGGAACCACCTTAACAATATGAGAGGAAAGGGAAAATCTGCCAGGAATTGAAAACTCTATTTTATTAATAAAATCAAGTATAATAAATTTTTTTTTTAAATAATAATAAGAACAACAATGTTGAATCTGCATGGAAAAGGAAAATTTACAAAGAATCAAATACTCCATTTTTAAATTAATAAAATCAAGTCTAATCAAAACTCTAAAAAAATGAAAACAAGGATTTTCAAAATAATAATATGAACAAAATTGAATGTGTCTTGGTTTAAAATAAAAAATATTCATCAATAACAATAATCAAGTTCTCAAATGACGTTTTGAATTTCATTAGGGAAAATCTCATGACGTAGCAAAGTATAACTTATAGAAGTATTGAAAACACTCAAAATTTTGCAGAAAAACATATAATTTCAACAAATATTCAGTTTTAGAATATAAATCTGATCTTGTAATCCCCAGGGGATTATAGTATAAGTGAAAAAATCAATAGTTTTATTACAGAATTAATTAAATAATATCAAAACAAAATTTTAAAGTTCAAAAATTAAAGCTGGCAAAAAATATATCTAAAAATATAACATAATTTCTAAGTAAAAATATTTATAATAATTATAGTAAAATTGACTTTTACAAGACATATTTCATTCTGACTATAATTAAATTATATTATTGAAACTAGGTTAACTACAAATTATTTAAAAGATATTTCATATGATTGTAAATATAAATATCTACAAAGACAGCTAAAATTCAAGTATTAAAATGTACACAATTGTAATGTATGTAAGGGTAACAATATTTTTAAAAGATAGAATTTTGCAAGCCTTTAGCATTTTAGCATTTTAGCATATTTCATAATATTAATAATATTGCAAGCAGCTACATTAACTACAAATTATTTTTTGAATATTTCATTGTAAATAAATGTCTACAAAGACAGCTAAAATTCAAGTATTAAAATTTATACAATTGTATGTGTAATGGTAACAATATTTTTAAAAGATAGAATTTTGCAAGCCTTAAGCATTTTAACATCTTTCATAGTATTAATAATATTGCATGCAGCTACCTTAACTTCAAATTATTTTTTGAATATTTCATTGTAAATAAATGTCTACAAAGATAGCTAATTAAAAATATTTTATTGTAAATATATACTGTTTAAACAGCTCTACAATGCCAACATGTTTTACCAATTTTGATAAACTTGCATATTCTTTTTAACAAATATCAAAATGAAACAAAACTACCAAACCCTTTTTTTTAATAAAAAACATTTCATATAGATCTGTCATTCAATATTTACTGGTATATTGGACAACTTTCGTACATCATATTCAAATTTAAACACTATATTTAAAGAACATTACAGACCATATGGGAATTGAATTCAAATTAAGATCAGATTTCTATCTGTTATTTATATATTTTAGCTGGTATATTGGACCGTTTTTATGCAAGGGTAGTCAGCCATAGCATGCAAGGCCATATTTCATGCTGAAACTACTGTTTACCACAGAACCTAACATCAATAATTCTCATATCTTCTTAGTAGAGCATGATTTCTTCAAAACATTTCAAAATATAGATTTAAAAAAATATGTACTTACATCATTTACAAAAGAAAATATGTCTGAAAATAAAAGTTACTTCCTTCTTCCAGTTTAATTATAGATTGTAATTTATAACAGGACCTCTCTCTATCTTTAATTCAATGTTTAAAAAGCAAGATTAATATAATACTCAATCAATAGGGAAGTGAAAAACAGACTAAAGTCAAGTATTGATAACAGAAGGCTGAAGCAGACAGCCATCTTTATGTAAAGACTACCGGACAAGACAAGACGCTTTCATAAGTTTGTAAACATTAAATTCAATATGGCTTATCCTTGAATCTAAATTTCAAATTCAAAATTCAGTCTACTTTTAAAATATTAAAAATTTAAAATCATATATTAGTATAGAAAGGCCTGGTACTTCTATTTGCTAACAGAAGATCAAACTAGACATTGTTTTGTCTAAAATCTAAAAGGGTAATTACACAGTATTTTTTTTTTCAGTTTGTTTTAAACATTTAAAAGCGTATTGATTCGTGTGTTCATTATCACAGATAATCCTGGCTATCTTAACCTAAACAATAACACACAATAAAACTAAAATAAAACTAAATATTATAGGATTCCAAAGGATTTTAATTCAGTGAATTTGTAAGGTTTTTTTTCAGTTTGTAAACATTTAAAAGCGTATTGATTCGTGCAATAGCATTCATTATCACAGATAATCCTGGCTATCTTAAACTAAACAATAACACACAATAAAACTAAAATAAACCTAAATGTTATGGGATTTTCAAGGTATTTAATTCAGTGAATTTGTAACAATTCAAGGATTATTTCCTTTGAAAATTAATAAAGTAAAACTCACCGATATTCTGCCATATTGATCAGACACATTATGATTTTCGTTAAACAATATATACAAAACCAACATTGACTTACATGTACATGTATCTATAAGAGTTTTAAATTTAATTCCAAGACTTGAAACAATACATTCATAAGATTATTTTTTTTATTGTGTACTATTTTAGTATTGATTTAGTAAAAGCTTTTTTCATTCTCTGATTGGATTTTCGCCATTTCAAGTCATCATAATCACATATTTATAACTTACATTAAAACCACTAGTTCATGTATATCTGAGTCTATTTCACAAACTTGAAACCATTCAGCTTATCAACATTTCCTTTAAGCAAATTGTTACTGTGGAAATTAAATATTATACAAGAATGATTCTGTCATTTTGAAGCAAAAAATAAACGGTAATGAATTCCACACACAAAAATTAATCTCAAAGAGTTTAAATCCAAGTAATTTGGCTTGACTGTAATTACAAATCATTGCTAAATGATACCATTTTCTGCTTGAGAAGAGCTATATCATTAATTTAGTGAACATTTTGGTTTACTTACCAAGGAGTCAGCCATTTTGAATACAGTGTACAACAAATGAATGGAGTACAATCAAACCACTTTCAATACAAAAAACAAAGTTAAACTCCAGTATTTGAAATCCATTTGAGTAATTTTATACTTTCTCTGCATGAGATGTGGTGTTGTGTTCAGATTATCTGATTCATGAGGACAAGCTTCAATGGATATATATCGTCTTGTGGATTTATGAATTGGCAAACACTTGTGTCACGCAATCTTGGGTAAATATATGTCATGCAATGATTAATGTGACCATGTTTGCAATTGAAAGTATGAATTAATTATAAACAAACTACGTTATGACCAAAAGTGATATGTAAATTCAAGTACAAGTTTTTTAAATCTTTTAATGTAATAAGAACATAATTATTCAGTATTTTAATTCTTCAGTTTTTATTTTTTGTATGAACTGGATAAAGTATTCATCTTTTAAAGACTAAACTATCATATTTCTATCAAATTTACCAACTTTTGATGTTTGAATAAATTACTGGTATATTTTATAATATAATTAAAAACACGTCTGAAATGTCTAGAACTAAATGTGACAGCCTTTTTAAAACTATTTATCTTTTGAAAGACTATAACCAGCATTTGATTTTTGGATAGTAAATTGTGTTATATTTTACACATTTTATCTTGGCTAATCTTAAAAAAAACCATCCAGTTCTAAAACATGGCAGCGTTGTAAAACTATTTATCTTTTGAAACACTAACCAGCATTTGATTTTTGAATAGTAAATTGTGTTATATTTTACACATTTTATCCTAAATATCTTTAAAAAAACATCCAGATCTAACATGGCAGACTTGTAAAACTATTCATCTTTTGAAAGACTAATCTATTTACAAGGTGTCAAAATAACAGTGAAAGCTAGTACTGTGTTTTAAACAATAACATTATATTCTTGTGGTAAGAAAGCCACTTTCATCAATAAAGAACCTTGTGGTATTTTGTCATGAATGTTTGATGTGCAGTGGTATTCTAAATTCTAAAAAAATAAATATATACTATACTACCAGTACCAGTACTTTCTTTTGTTAAATAATTAGTGTCAATTGTTCTAGTATTCTCAAGAGGGAATACAAATCTGAATAAGAAATATAATTCATAAAGGATTCTGGTAGTAGGAAGTAAATGTGCAATAATAAATTAAAGATAACAAAACAGTCACTGTCTAGACCATCAAAACCACTGGTTATACATTATTCAATACTAGTGGTCAGTGGTCAACTAACTACAAAAATTTTAAAATATCTTGATGGCAAGATCTTGATGGGCTTCCTGTGTATAAGTAAAGACTAGTTTCCATACAATCTCTATGGTCCCTGAGATTGCAAGGATCACCAAAAAATGTCCAAGCTACAACCCCAGCAATACAAGAGATTGAATTTGTCTCCAAATAATCACTATGACAGTTTGCATCACTGTATTCTTTTATCTTTTAAGGGACAGACAGACCATTTGATATCTGTTGGGAATGCCCGGCCAATAGGCCTTTTGCAACAACAGGTCACGTGACCCTACCCCTTTTAAATCGAACAGCTGTGTCAAAATGAACATCAAAAATGAAAAGAGCACCTCCATATTAGTAAGAAGCCAGAGTTTTAGCTCATAATGATGAGCATAGGAGAAATGGCATTAAATATAAAATGCAATATTTTATAAGGATTTGTATGGGAAATATGCTCTAGTGGGTAGAATATTTCCCATACTTGTAAATCCTTATAAAATATTGAATTTTAAATTATATGCCATTTCCCTAGTGTTGCATTTTATGAGCTGATATTTCGCCTTCTTACTAATGTTGAGGTGCTTTTTTCATTTCTGATGTTCATTTTGACTTGTTGTTGCAAAAGGCCTATTCTAAGTTTTCTTTCTGTCCCTAAATGTTGCACTATATGTTTTATAACATAACCTTGCTTGATTTTTTTTTTGCTGTATTGAGGTTGAGCAATATTATTTAAGGATCACAACCTTGCTCAATATTATTGGGGATTCAAACAAGCCTCTCCCACATCAAAATTAATTGTCTGGGGCCAGTTGAATCAAGCCTGAATATCACTATCCACCGGATAAATCCCTATCCAACGGATAAAACCTATACAAATTCTATACACTGGATAACTCTTATCCAGTAGATAACTTTATCCAGGCTTCGTACATTATATATGGCCCAAAATCCTATGATAAACATTACAGTACCTTGCATTAGACGTAACACGATTTCATCAGGTGAGTCTTTGATACAATCCACAACTACAAGAGGAATATGATGACAGATGAGAAATTAAGGCTTGAACCTGAAGCTATGCTGAACTTTTCATGTACTTAATTGCTGTTGTATCTAACTGTAGAACTTTAAGTACATAATTATGGCAAAAGTATGGTGCCTAAACCAGATCCCTATGGCAGATTTAAAGACCCATGGTCACTTACCGGCATGCTTTGCATTGTTTGTTTTGATTTGAGTGTTAAAATAAATTAGCAATCAGTTGTATTCCAAAAAAAACAAAAAAACAAAACAAACGCTAAACAATTTTATTAGTAAGAGCGTAAATGCCCACTCTGATCGTTGAGGTTACCAAAATGTTTGATTGGTGATTTTCATGGTCCACGAAATTCAGCCTTTCGTGAGGTGCATGCTTTTAAGTGTCAATGGGCCTTTAATTTGTCCACTAATCATTCATCTACATTATTCAACTATCCATTCATTCATCTATTTATTCACATGATGTAATTGTTTCATTGATTTCTTTAAATGTCATGCATCCACCCCTGTACTTCTATGTTTCTTCTTACCTTCGTGTGTTGTAAGGTCCTTGATAGATCGATTATTCACTTCTAGAATAACATCGCCAGTATTAACCTACAAAAAAATAACAATACAATTTAAACTTTGATATAGCATTAATAAGAAAGGCAAAAGCAAAGAAATTATGTTTCGACATTGTCCGATGTCATTTACAAATTGTCGTAATTACTTTGCATTTGTCTTTCTTCAGTTGTTAATAATACGTACTATAATCTAATCCGCAAATAACAATAACTTGCACTATGTACTAAATTGCACTGAGGAATGTACAATATTGTTTCTTTTGTACCATTTTTTGGTGTTTAAGAATTCAAACCATTAGAGTTACAGCAGTATTAGCCAATCCCTGAGGGCGAGCATGGCCAATGTTTGTTATGGCTTGAGCCCAGGTGATGTTCTTGGGGGGTAAAATGATGGGAAGGTCCGACATATTTTTTTGGGTTGACAATTTTCGTTCTGGGTATTTTTTGGGTCAAGAGACCTGTCACATATTTTTTTGGGTTTTCACATCCCCAAGTCCGATTTCTGTTTCGATCTGTGTACTGAGAAAATTATTATTTGTTTGAAATTTTTTTCAGCAAGGCATGTATTTTTTTGGGTTCGAAAGTTTCATGCCATGTATTTTTTTGGGTGTGAAATTTCAGGTTTGAGTATTATTTTGGGGTTGCAATATGAAGCTCTGTCAGACCCCCCCCTGTCATTTTAACCCTGAGTACGTCGCCTGGGGACTTAAGTGGTTGTTTTTATCCCCTCCCCAGTCCCAAGTGCGAGAGGTGTAAGCCAGTGAGTGAAATGTAGGGAGGTGTGGCCTAGCTACGATAAACAATCGTTATCCTATTATTTCTTTCTGACCAATTTTCAGTCAGTTTACAATCATAAGTGGATGTAAAATATTCTTTGGTTTGTTCAAGTTGAACACTTGATTAAGATTGACCAATAAGTAGGTGATGACAGACATTAAAGCCTTAAAAAATATTGAATATAATATATAAACTTAAAAATATTTGAAATTATTAATTTGTAATTATTTATTGTTC
Source organism: Metridium farcimen (assembly GCA_032270665.1). Taxonomy (NCBI): domain Eukaryota; kingdom Metazoa; phylum Cnidaria; class Anthozoa; order Actiniaria; family Metridiidae; genus Metridium; species Metridium farcimen. The sequence goes on from JAUPMH010153888.1 coordinate 8,874, forward strand.
AAGATCTTTGATAAAATTAATGACACCATGAAATTCCAAGTCTTGGACTTCTATATAAAACTATAACATGAACAGTAAGGGCCACTTCGCAGCAATAAATCGTATCAATTACAAAGTACATGTATTGGTTTCTTGCAGGATAAGATTACAACTCAACAGATGCTTCTTTTGGATAACAAAAACATCACCTTTGCATTTCATAAAAACAATAAAGTTTGTGATTATTGTTTAAAGTATACAATAAGTTCAAAGTTTCAGTGTTTGTAATAAAAGATAAAACAAAACGTTCAACCAAACTAGAAACGTAAGGCTATGATACCTTCATTTATCTAGTGAAAATTACATTCTTGTGAAAATTAAATTCTTGTGAGCATTTTCAAAATCTCTTGGATGCTTTTCAGTTATGTTTTTGAAAGCTTAGTTGGAGAATTAAAAATTTCACTCATGCATACTAAAAATATCTTGAATTATAAAGTAATAAAAATTATATGACTACCTCTATATCAAAAATATGAGGTTTTTACATTTTTTTAGCATGTTTTCGTATATAGCCTCTCTCGTAGCCTGTAGGGAGACTAGTTTTTGTTAGAAACAAAAGCTTTTGTAAAACATAACCAATACTCAAGCAGGACTAGAATAAATAAATGTTGACTTTAATTATTCATTCAACTACTTGAGGTATCAAATTCCTGTGTATCAATAACAAAAATGAGAATTTATAACAATTTTAGTGTTAATCATTGTAAGTTTGGTGTTGCAAATTAATTAAAGTGTGGTGTAAAATAAAACCTCGATGATGCAGAACTAAAAAGAATCAGTTCCAACATTCATCATTTGTTTTGTTTTCTAATAAAATTTAATTAAATTCAAGTGCGTTACTTGGTAAGAGAAGTGAATATTTTTGCAATAATTTGAATGTGTTGCAATTTATACAAAATTCTGTTGAAAAACCCTTAAATTATGATGCAAAACTAGAATGAATCAAGTTCAACTTTGATCATTCATTTAGACTTGCAACTCTAGCTCAACAATATTGTTTATAAATTTCACAATTTCATAAATGAATGTTGCAGTTTTCTATATAACAATTCAAATTCCTGTGAAAAAAACTGGATGACGCAGAACTTAAATAAATCAGTTTCAGCGCTGATAATTCATTTAATCAAGATATTAAATTCTAGTGCATCAGTACGAAAAAATGAGTATTTTTGCAATAAGTTTAATGGTACAGTTTATATTATTAACATCCTGTGTAAAACAAAACCTCAACCCATGCAGAACAAGAGTAGTGAATCATATTCAATATTCTTCATTCTTGTAATCTGATTACCCTCTTGTGTTTCAAAGCGAGTGTTTAGATCACTAAAGAGGAAGGTCAAAGATATGTTCCTAGTGTCCAATAAATACATGACCTTTGAGGATCTTATCAGATTTACAACTTGAAGTATTTTTAAATTTGCAGTGGAAATTTACAAGCACCAAAATATTTCAAATTTTCAGAAACCTGGTATTTATAGCTTATAAACAATATAACAGATGTCAAAATTCCTGATCTTTGAAGGATAGAAATTTAAAAAGAAAATAAAAGTTTGAATTGAAAGAAAAATTAGGTTGTATTGTTTCAACAAAAATAAACAAACCGGGAAAACAGCGAGAATTAAATCCTGAAATTTTAGAAATCAATTTTAGATATTCAATAAGGTGCTATTAAATCTGGATTTAAGTATGCCGGCTTATAAAGAGATTCATTACAAAAACAGAAAAATAACATGATTTGGGGTAAAAATATACAAGAAAACTATGCAAATCAAATATGATAAATGTGTTTGGATTCCTTGATGTGAAACCAATGGGTATAAACTTACTTAGCGGAGTTTGGTTTTGATTATAATTAATTAATCCATATCTTCAATAACAAAAATTACAAACAAATCGCTTTGATATCATAAGGTTTAACAAGAGAAATGCTGAGAAATAGCATCAAATCTGTTAAAGCTGCCGTGAAAATAATGATAGTGAAATGACTACTGACACACGAAATCAAGCACGCCACTTTGCCTTCAATTTTTGGCCAACTTTATCAGACATACCAGATTTTCAACTCAAAATAACTGTCAGATTTGTGTGGGTAAATTGAGATATTTTCTAGGGTAAAGACACGGTTTTGAAGGAAGTTCTTAGTAATACGTTTTAACGTTGAAATTCAAACGTAAACTCACCTTTCCTGAAAGATGGGCAGATCCATTTTGTACTATGGCACAAATCATAGGCGGTAAATGCGTGTCAACACCTCCAATAACACTAAAACCAAAGCCACCAAGAGCTTGTCGCTCTAGCCTCACTAGTCCATCCATATTTCGGTCTTTTTCAGCTCTCGATCCGGCCCTTGTCAAGTCATCTTCTCTACCGAAGTCCTGCGATCGATTCGAATTTTTGAGCCACAAAAGTCGTTTCATCTTCGGATTCCGGTAACGCCCGAATAATTTCCGAAGACTTCCGGAGCGTCTCCGGAAATTGTCGCTTTGTAATTTGTTCAAGAAAGAACACATTGCAAATTGATTTTATCAGATGAAATCCTATATAAGCAATTTTAAGCAAATACAATGATCTATTTTCTATCAAATCGTTTCCGAAATAGGTAATATAACCACATTTTAACCACCACCTCTCCTTGCTATAGTAACACGCGAAGTGCATTATGGGATTATTCAAAGATGGCGGACTGTTTTCAAACGGACGGCTGTCAAGTGTGTCGTTCAACTGTTGTATTTTTGTAACCGTTTGGCCTAACTTACTTCAATATCTCAAGAACGTCTATGTATATCCTTTGTATCATCATTGAACTGAAGAATTTTGGACTTATAACGGACGAGTTAGTTGCATATTTTGTAGTTTTATTGTTTACGTTTGTGCAATTTGCATTGTGAAGGCTTGACTCTTTGTAAATATTGACTTCCAAACGACTTGTGAACGTGTTGCTTGGAACCTAAAGCTGCAAGATGACTGCTGGAATGATCAAAGTGCCGAGCATTATGCCTCTTAGGCCGCCTGAAATTGGTAGAAAGAATATAATAACAACAACAACACCGATCGAACTTCGCTCAGATACGCCAAATACCATAATTTATTACACGATAAACGGCATGAAACCTGAGCCATTCAAACAAATAGGAGTCAAATGTACTTATAGATATAATAAACCCTTTGTATTAGGGCTAGGAAAGCGAGAGGTTAAAGCAATGGCGACAACACAGGACGGGACAAGAGAGAGTTCAACAGTCACTAAAGCGTTCATGGTTGAAGAGGGAGATTCGGGAGATGAACTGCTAATGAGCCAGAGATCAAATGCAAGTCTTAAGAAAAGCTCAAGGACTTCATTAGCGGAGAGTCGAAATGAAAGACAAATACACGGCAGTGCAAAAAGGGCAGCTGCTACAGGAGACTGGCATAACAATAATAAAACATCTATGCATTCACCAAATGCAACAAATCCTTATGCAGAAGGAACAAGTTTCAGAAAGCCCCGCTCCGAACCAAGATTCATGAACGAGAGGTTTGGGTCCAGCAGAGCTACAATAGCGACATCTGATTTGGAGCCATTTAATGGAATGAACGATGAGTATAGACCTCCGAGAGGTCCAGACAACAAGACACAACTAAGCAAGATCCAAAAAGACACAGACTACCTCAAGTGTATCTTCTGTTTTGCATCACGACCATCAGACCCCTTCGCAAGGTTTTGCGCCGAATGTGGATCCCCACTACCACCCATTCCTCAGACACGCCTTCCACCTCCAGAGGGTGGCAAACTGGTGACATGCGTCTCCTGCCACTCTATGGTCCCTGCCAACACCCCAACATGCATTATATGTGAAGTTCCAATGCCTCCGCAATGGCAGCCGCAAGCCAAACAGAAACTTCTCTCAAAGATTGTGTGTGTAACTTGTGGTACTGCAAACCCAGCAGACATGACAGCATGTGTTACTTGTGAAAGTCGACTACCCAAAGAAGCAAAGCAGATCTATGCCGATACTAATGCCCCGCCCGTGCCTAAAGGGGAGTTGGGTAGCTTCATGACTTGTTCCAAGTGTTCCAGGGTTAATAGTAGTGATGCAAGGTTTTGTGATTGGTGTGGAGAGAAGCCATCACCATATCAAATGCCTATTACCTGCTCAAAGTGTGAGGCTTCTAATAGTCCCTTTTCAAGGTAGGAATAATTAAAACATTAAAAAGTTTTGATCTTTGAGTGCTTTATATATTGAGTGATCGGTACACTGCAAACAAAGTTTTTTGAAAAGGATTTTAACTACAGTGCAAATAAAGTGTCTTAAATATTGCTTAGTTGACCAATGTCAAACGACTCTTTAACTACACAAAGTTAATTATCTGTCTACAAATCAGTCAAACGTCTTGCATTTAGAGAGTTGTTTCAGGTTGCTCAATTAGCAGTATAGGATTTCTGAAATATTACTGGATGCCCACAGTTTTTTGATTCGCACTGAAATTAAAATTTTAAAATCTAATTGTCTTTTTTATTATGGAGTACACAATTTTTAATGAAATATATACTTTTATAAAGTATAAACTTTTTTTATAATTATTTTTTTTTAATTTAAGTTTATAAGTAAAGACTAATTAAATGCAAGTATTCAACATTTCGAGGTCACTGACTTCATTTTCAAGAACTTTAATTGTCCTATTTGACTATGACGTCACATCAAAACACTCTATTGTTCTAACGCTAAAGATCATGGTCGCCAGTGGGGGACAGATTCATAACAACAATACAAGAATACACGATAA
>JAUPMH010153999.1:0-13667 GCA_032270665.1 Metridium farcimen
ATTCAGCTCTTTCCTGATTGGTCGACCTTATTAGGTCGACCAATGAAAATGAAGATAACCATTCAAAGAAAGTCGTTGAATAAGTTTGAATTTTGACTTCCGGAACAAGCTCCAACAGACTACATTCCCAGGGGTATTTATTCTGGAAGCGAGAAACGAGCAACAGAAGATTACCCCTGGGTTCCCGAGGATGTATTTAAGGCTATATTAAGGCTGAGGCCAGGCAATTATGATCTATTCAGCAAACAGCAATACCATTATTACAATAGTTGAAACATAAAAGCCTTTTACCATGCTCTACAAGACATGCAAGGTTAACATTGAACAGGATACATTATTTTGGTAAACTATCTGAAGACATAGAAAACTCAAGGATAGAACTGAAACAAAAACCACTGTATGAAGTCATATGGTCCTGACAATGGCAGCTGTACATTCAAAAGGACTGACTTGGGTGACCCCCCTTCTTTTGGGTTTTCAAGTATTCAAATATACTATTTTACTTTTTTAGGTTATCCCTTTCCATCTTCCTTGGATCAATAGCAAAATGTCCTCTACTGACAAGGATAGTAGTGTGTTAAATTCACACATTACTGCGGTTTTCGCCTATCTGCAAACTCAGACATTCCAACAGTTAGTTGTGAAATACATTTTTGGCTGCTGCTAATTACTCGGCACCTTTATGTTTTTGATTGATAGCAGCCAAAAATATATTTCACAACTAGCTGTTGGGATATGTCTGAGTTTGAAGAAAGCCGTAAACAGCAGTAAAGAAAAACCCCAACAACCCTAAGAATATCAACATATTCTTTAGAACATGAACACAACAAACTTACCTACTGGTTAGTAAGGCTACAACATATGTTGACCTAATTATTTGAATCCAAAGTACTAAAAACCATTATAAATGTATTCATACTCCCTATGCTGTTGTATATCTAGGTAAGTCAAATTGATAGCAAGAAAAGAACAGAACAAAACCTGTTGACTTGATTTACTAATATATTTACAAAGCACTAATCAAGATAAAATGTCAGTAAAACAACAAGCTTCCAGCACTGCTCACACTCTGAATGTAATCAGAATTATTAAGTGAACTAGAAAATTCAAGCAAAATGTCAGTCAATGCAGCTCTACAAAATTAGCTGTTTAATAACACAACACTGACCAATACTTAAATTTTGTTTTTGTGTCTTAATCATAAGCTCCAAAACACAAACTATGTGGTTTGAAAACCCTTACATAGAGCTAAAACGCTGATAAACAAAATGTATATTTATGTGAGAAACAACACATTATATCAGCACTTCAGCATGTAGTATCAGTCTTCTCATGAAAACCAGGTGCTACATTGGTGCTACAAACAGGAATTTTGTTACATCCAGCAAAAATCACAGGCCAAACCATCATAGACTATGGCTATGGACCTCTCACCATTTTCACGATTACAATTAGCCCGAAAAAGACTGGGTTGCAGCTGAGAGCTTGTTGTCTTAATAACCTCAATCCTGATTGGTACTACATGTATATATTTTAGTAAATATGGTAATGTTAAGGAAACAGTTGCTACAACAATTAACAAATGATCTTTTTAGTCTTGTACATGTTAGATGATGATAAAGTTGCACAGAAATTCAGAATTAAGTTTGAGAAAAACAATTTTAGAAATAAATGTTATACATTGTTAAGAACTAGCCTTAAAAATACATATATGTGAATACAACAGTTACTACTTACTAGAATATATCAAGGCTATTAATTTACTACTGCTGAAGAAACGTCTGGGTTTTCCATAGTTAATGTCTGAACAAGATTGTCAGTAGATGTAATGGTGGATGTTGGAGTAAGTTGATTAGGCGAGCCTACCAATTGATACTCTCCTCTTATCACATTACCATTATGAACCATAGTTGGCAGTGGTGATCCATGCACATTGGGGCTGCCTTGGTGGATATTTGTAAGGATAAGATTTTCAGCAGTTGATGTTTCTATGTGAGATGTAACGGTTGACGATGCAATGGTTGGCTGGACAGAGGGCGTACTTGTTGAGTTGGTGATTGTATACACAGTACTTGCATTGGGAGGTAATGTTACAATCACAATATTACCGCCTTGCTGAAGGGTGATATTTGGTGGTAATTGAACAGTACCAGATAAGATGGTACCACCAGAGTTGACCAGGGTAGGAACAGCTATGGTACCACTACCAGATGGTAGTGTTTGGATCTGGACAGTGTTAGGAGGAATACCCTGCTGACCTGCAAGAAGATTAGGTGCAATAGGAATGGACCCAACTTGAGATGGCACTAGAGAATCAGGCCAAAAGCGTTGTGCAGGCCGACTTTGGATTTTGGATTTCTTGGTCTTGTGTGCTTCAGGATTGCCAGCATCCAAGATTGGTTGTAAGATACGTCTTCTTGCATTAATGAACCTTTCAAACAAACACACAAATTCATTCAAAGAGTATAGTCCTTTACATACATGTAATTCACTTTTTTGTAGTTTGTTGTATCATTATTATTTCAACAACAATCACTTTTTTTACTAAGAGAATAAGAACCTATGTAAGAACCCAAATAACCTAACTTCCACACCATTATTATAAGAATGTCTTTAGCCTAACTTGAAGAAAAAAAACACACCAGGATCTTACAGTGTAAAATAGACATTATTTCAATGAATAAGATTTGAGAATATTGTAATAGTTATGATTAAATGAGAAATAACTCACCAATTGTTAACTTGTAGAATGGTCAGGTCAGTCTGTGCTGCTATGGCGCGTTTCTCATCTTCAGTAGGATAAGGATGCTGAAACAAAAGAGTTTAATGAAATTTCATGGGGAAAATATTGTTCTTTTATGAGCAATATTTTTCTTTTTTCAGTGCTGCTGTTTTGTCAATCAAACTGCTTGACTGCCGACTTAAGATTCACTCATATGGAAGTATTAAAAGTGTTTCCAAACTTTTATTTTTTTCAGTGTGTTAATAGAATCACTTCCCTATAGAAATTTTTGCTTTACTAATCTTACCATAGAATGTGAAAACAACCAAGACTTCATGATATTAGTGGCCTGCTTTGGCAATACACCTCGCTTAGTCTTTTTCTTTTCTGGTGCTTCAGTAGGTGAGTCTAGGTCAAGACAAGGTAAAGGAATAGGCACAGGGACAGCTATCTCTAATGGTGAACCAGCACTCATGGAGCTTGTAGGTGTGGTAGGCGATGACACTGCCACTGCTGCAGTAGGTGTTGTTGTTAAGGAAGGTGTAGAAAACTGTGTAGCAGGGATCTGTGTTAATACAAATGACTGTGGTGTTGAGGAGATGACAACAGAGGGAGCCTGCTGTTGTTGGACAAATGTATTAGTTGCTACTTGCTGTTGGACTGGAGTTGTGATAACACTACCATTAGGTGGTGTTGCCATGGCTACAGAGCACGGATTTGCCGAAGGAGTGAAGTATGTCACTTGCTGTTGCTCTGTGAGTTGTTGCTGTCCTTGCTGTTGTTGTTGGATGAATAGTTGTTGTGGTGGTGATGTTGGTAGTTGCTGTACTGCTTGTGTAATACCCCCAAGTATAGGTGTAGTAAATGACGTAGATGACAGTGGACTTCTCAGAAGGTTATCACTTTGCATCTTGCCTTTTAGACAAGCAATATAACGCTGGCAAAAGTCCTTGCAAAGTTCATTCACTTTTTCTAGTTCCAGTAGATGGATACGGAATACTTGAATAGCCTTGACAATCTGAAACAAAACAACACATTAGCATTGATATAGCACGATGTATTTATTGGCTTCTTGTGGTAGTACTTATAGGAACTAAACAACCAACCAATAAGTAGAATAATTGGTTGGCCTTTCCACAACAATCATTTCACATTCTCACAGCCCCTAGAGTTTTCATATCACACTCAAAAACACCAGAAAAATTTATCCAATATTTCTTTGCATGCAGGCATTTAGTCATCAAAAAAATTTCCTATAAACTACAAACACTTTAAGTGTGCAACATAAATCGTACTAAATAGTGCATGGTTATGCTAATTCTATTGTTTTCTATTGTTTAATCAGCACTAATCAGTACTAAATGGTATAAATTATTGTATATTTGAGATACTACGCACATTGTCATTGGTCTATGCTTTATATAAGTGAACAGAGCACCACTTTGACGACATCATGATGCTGCTGTCACACACCAACCTCAATGGTTTGTTTTCAAGATTTGCAAATCAGAGTGAGCTATTTAGTGTTAGTAATCTTTTGCTAAATTAGAATTTAGTCTGGTGACATCACAACCATGTTTCTGCAAACACACCTCAGCCAATCACTGCACATAACAGTTAAATTACAGTTTGAAATTGAACTTTTCCTTCTTCTTTTGGCTTTTATTTCTTTTGGCAGATCTAGACCACCAAAGTAGTGCTAGATAACATGAAATATCATGAATTATGCAGCTCTTGGAAAAAGTTATCCATCGTAACTTTCGCTAAGGCAGTCTTGGCTTTGCTCTGTATTATTTTTCATAACATACTCAGCCTCATTCAATAATTGCTAAGTAACAATAGTTTGTTTATTGAGCTTTGAAATGATATTTGGAAAGGTGTTCTATTATGTCTGTATTTTGCAATTTTTTCTTTGTCAATATGAATCTCTACTAATACTATAAATGTTATTTTTGGGGGAAATCATTCTAAATTGATATATTTTTTATTTGACTTTATTTTGTTCCATTGTTGGTTGTAATTATTTTAAGATTTCTGTCTGGTAATCTTTTCACTGAATACTATTCTTATATTGACTAAAGAAAAAGCACAACAAAATAAGTTTTTGTAAATAATATTTATATAATAAAGAATTTCAATTCAGCTGTGTAAAGCATTGTTCAAAATAGAACGTATTGCTAGAGGGTGGTAATTTAAAAACATGGACTTTCACTTTTTGTATTTTTTTATTAAGATTTTTATTGTTAAAAACTTTTATTTCACAGTGGCAAAACTTGTTTCTATAAATAATGGTTTATAATTATGCTCAGTGATCACAATAACCTTACCTGTTGAGCAAATAATGTGTTTCTCAAGTAATTAGAAGCAATCCTTGTGGTATATCATGGCCATTGTTATTTTTTAAAAGAAATATGCAAATTTTTGATAACAAAAGAAAACCTGAAAAATCGTCATGTTGGAAACATGAAAATAAACTATAAATTAACGACTGATTAATGAATTGGCTACTTAAATGTTTTTTTACTGGAATTAACGCGTAAAATAGAGACATTTGAGGAAAATATCACTCTAAAAGAGATGGTATTATGTTCGTGTCATTGTCGAGTATCCCTTTGGTTTTCGTGTTCGACCGAAATAGTCTACAACTTCACAAAAGTAGCGTATCATTTAATACTGTATTTTCTACCGACATTAAAACTGATTGATTCGTGTCTTAGGGGAAAATTGATATCGTCTTGAAATTAAAGATAATTTTAACTCCAAAAGTGAGCGAATATGAACATGTATACAAAAAGTCAAACAACAACGCGAACACATTCGCAAGTTCAAAACACTCTTTCCCCACCGCTTAAAATGGTCATCATTGTAATTTAAATGACGGATTTCGGAAATTACCAGTGATCAGATGATGCCTTCTGGTCAACCAAGCAAGCGGATAGCATAGATCGACAACAAAAACGCTTATTATCATACCCAAGCACGAATACAAGGCAACCAGTTTAGTTTTTGAGCATCGATCGGGAATGTCTAAACACTAACAGGTAGGTTTTTGTAACTTACCAAATTATCAAGCTCCTGATCGTCAGTAAAAAAAGGTTTGCCGTCTCGGTTATGCTGCATAATATAGTTCTTGATGTCGTTATCAAACGTAGCTGAAGTAGGGCATTCATTAGTTTGAGTCGCAAGTTCACACTTCTCGAGCAACATGGCTAACAACGGGAACAACGGATGGCGATAAATGGCTAGCTTCTCACCATCGAGGTTTTGAACGGCAAGATGAGCCTCTTCATAGGCCGGTGGAAGCTTCTCCTGTGGTTGCTGAAGGCCGGCATAAGGCGAGCTAACGATGATGTTTTGTTGTGTGGACAGCATACTATGAGAAGAAACAGCAGCCTGTTCCATATGGCTGTTACAGCTCCTACATGATGAAAAAATACAAAAATCGTTAACATTTCAGGCCACCACATTTCTACAGATTCGTCACACGAACAAGTGCAAGCCCAGTGTTAATTGTTACGGTGTTAATGTGTTTGTATGGGAATTTGAAAGACTCACAATTGGTCGTTATTAAAAAGAACTGCCCGCGGTCGACATTGACTGGCAGAGCCTCGTGTCACTCCAAACGCTAAATGGAAAAACACTGCCGACAAGATCACGTGACCCACCTTTCAGCATTTTTACGGCCGTTTTCAGAAATGCGACATTTCCATCAAAATAATCAATAACGGTAATAAAAACCTGTTATGTTGGTAAAATCATCCCTTCGTACATAATGAATAGCTACTCGGAAAAAAAAACACCATTTCTTTGGTGCCTTCAACATTTTAATCCGTCAAAAAGCTTAACAGGGAGGTATCACGTGATTAAGTACTGCAGGTTTCGTTGGGGATGGTCAACTGTATTGTCGATGACATTTCGGTTCGCATTGTCTTTCCGGTTGTTCGCGTTTGGTGTTCTTTGGTCCTTGAAAAGAAAATAATTTCAAAAAGAAGAACAATTGACAATCGGCTCGGTCTCACACTGAGAATTTGAAAATCAATTGAGGGTCGTAGTGAGCTTTCTCTTTTTAATTAAAATTAAAAATTAAAAAAAAATAATTAAAAATAAATGCGATTTTTCATTTGCATAAAGTTATCTTATTTGATGTCATAACTTCATTATAAAATTGAGTTATCATAAGTTGTATTTTATTTTCATTTAAGTTTGTTCATATCAGAAAATTTATTTAATTTTGTCGTTCAATTTTACTTTTTTATTCATACTGTTATATTTATATTGTTCCGTTTTTGAGGATAAAAAACTCTACTGGTAGGGTATTTATATTGTGATGTTTTGTATAACCTCTTTCAATGAGAATAAAAGTTATAGATTATTGTAATAGTTTTTATTTACAGATTTATTAATTCCAAATGTCTTATGCTATAACAAATGCAAGAACGAAGAAGAGGTGGAGACACGAACAGTTTACGGAAGAGGAAACAACATGAAAACAACATGGGGAAATAACAGGAAATCATGGCGAAAATAAAGTAACGTATAGTAAAGCAGACCGTTTTCCAACTTGCATTGGTCCTATAAATCTTACATTTTTTTTATAAATATATTTTTTTATATGTATATATTCTGTTATTGATATTTGTAAGAGCATTGAGATATTATGGAATGCGCTGAAGAAATAAATTATTATTATTATTACATTTATTAATACAAACAAGGAAGAAGAAGGCAAACCAGTTTACTTTGTTTTTATATATTTGTATCAATATTTATAAGGGCATCTAATTTACATGTAAATAGGAATGTTGCGTGACAAGGCTAAACACGGCTGCGGGGGAGACTACCCCGTTAGCTTAGTGCATGCATGGTTAAGTAACAGGCTAGGTTACAAGCATATTTGACCTGGTGGATAAATAATTAGAAGGAAAAAATGGTTAAACAGTACAACTGAGAGATAAAGGGAAGAAAGAAAGTGATATGATGTAATTAGGGAGAAAGGACTGTTGATTGTATATTCCTATCCTGGCACATGATTAATAACGTCAAAGGTAACATTTAATAATAGGACAAGTTGAAAAGCTAAAATTAAAAAAGAAATGAAAACAAAAGGAAAGGAAAGGGAACGACAAGAGAAGGAAGGGAATAGAAAGGAAAGAAAATTGGTAAAAAATAATGGCAAAACCAGATTATAACATTACAGTGGGTTTATTCTGACAGTTTTAGCTAGTGGGTGACGCGGTTTCGGCCAAAACAACTAGTTGCACGTGAACACTGAATGGGTAATTTCAATCGATCGGACTTATATGTAATCAATCAGAAATATTTTAATTTCAATATTTTGCGCACAATCAATCTATATTAAAAATATATTACATTCAAACTTGCAATGGTAAATTAATATAATATTAATGAATATATTGTTGAAATAAAGTGGAGATCCTATCACAATATTCACCCGGGGAGGAAAGAGGTACTCCCTTTCAAAGTGGCAGGGATGATCGGCGCGGTCGATTTCGCAAATGACCCCTAAAAGGCACGCATACTTTAAGCAAGAACCCTAAAAGGTACGCACAGGGAATATTTTCAACCCTAATGAAGCGCCGATCACCCATACCACTTGGACAAAGGGAGTAATCCCCCCTAAATATTCACCTACGGGCAGTGAATTTAATCAACATCAACTACATGACGAGTTCTCTAGAGCCGGAATGAAGGACCTGATCCATACTGAGTGTCGTTAGCTCCTTATCATCCTCGCAAGCCAAGGCGCTGCCCCCATCCCCACTCTGTAGCCTTTGGATTACGAGGATGGGCCCTTAGAAAAACCAAGAACTGCTTTTTCTTTCAATTACAATACCATCAACATCATTATTGAATTGAAACGGCATCATCATCATCATCTCTATCATTAACATTAGTATTATGATCATCACAATCATCACTCAAACTGATCCCTTGCGGACCCTGGAAGTATGCGGGTGACATCGTATCTATCCAGCAAAAAAAGGCAACATATTTTAAAGCTGGAAGTCAGTAATAAAGAGACATTTTAATGAAACAAACCCTTTAATTATAAATATTACTTTTAATTTGACATGTGCATTATTTGATATCAGTACAGAATTTTCAAAATAGTTTCGCTCTCAAGAGAAAATCCCAGCTCTTGATATCGTTTTTTAAAAATATAAATACACTTGAAATTTGAATGGAACATTGCACGAGTGTCAATTAGACAATTTTCTAGAATCAATTAGTTTAATGTTGGTTGCAAAATGTTTTTAAACATTTTCATAATACTGTAATAGTGAATTCAAAATCGTATGTTCAGACGACACCGTGGAAACCAGCACGGGCATTGTTTGTTAATTGGTAAAAAGAAGATTAAAAAGTTTCCATGACTATATATTCCATGCATCCCATTAAAAATGCTTCCGTTTGAGAACGACCTGTTACTCTTTACCACGTATTTAAGTATTTAAGTATTTAAGTGGGAGCGACCTTTTACCGTTGACAACGTTTTGAAGTATGTGTACGCATGATCCAGAATTGCTTTCCTTCTATAAATGACCAGTTACCTTTGACAACTATGTAAAGTAGGTGTACCCATGATCCAGGATCGCTTTCATTCTGGAAATTACCTGTTACTGTTGGCAAGGTTTTTGAAGTGGTTGTACGCATGATCTTTCGCTTTGGAAAAGGGTTTTTACTGCGATCAGTAAATTGGAGGTTTGTCATGGTTCTCAGGTTTTCGTTTTCCCATTAGCGTTCTCTTCATGCAAGCAATACACAAATCACATCCTTCCTTAGCCTCTTGGCAGATGAGATTGAAGTTAAGAAAGCCGTGTGGCAAGTCCTCTAGGATGTATAGTTCTACTTGTTTACCAAGGGCACGTAGACGACGAGCAAACTCGATGGAATCGTCAAGAAGAGGATCCAAAGAACACGCCTAAAAGACACTCGTATTTAATAAAACAATTTGAATAATAATAATTAATTAATCAATAAGTTAAAATAATTTAATTTTATTAATATATGTGACATGCATGTGTGAATTAAGTCCAGTGTCTATTCTGGGGCGGCGTTAAATCGACAGCGGTAAGTATGGAGGTTGTGTTATTGTTTATGGAATCCAAAGGTGCATTGACGAAACAATATTAAAGCAAATACAAATAGGGCAAATATCATAGAAATTATAAACATGAAAAGAAAAGCGCCGTCCACATAAGATAAATTTTATAACGCAACTTTATTTATGCGGCGCCATCGGTCTTACCACGATATCAATAGGAGGAAGGGTAGCCAGCATCTCATCTGGTGCAACCAATGGTGACATGTAAGGATTCTTAGCAATAGGTAGAGATACTTGGGACATTGACCTCGACTTTACAACTCCCGAATCATTGACTTGTAATTGTTCAACTTCAATCAAAGGGGGTGTCCCTATTCGAAGGAAGGGGTCTTCAACAGGGATAATGATGGTCTCCCCAGAGGGGGACTGATCAGGATCAACGACATTAACAACATGGCACTCATCATCATTGCGGGAGTACTGGACCTCCGTATGACCGTATTCGTCTCCTAACGGATCGTAAATTTGCTGAGCGATGTACACCTCCTTGTGGTCTTCTAAGTTAAGTTTTAACAGACGGTTACTTTCCATATGAACGTTGGCATGGTGACCATCAACATCAACATTAGAATGTCTTTCTGTGCCATTCATACCAAAGCCATCATTATCACTGAAAGAATGAAATTCCTCAACATTGCTGTTGCATTGCTGATGATTGTCCTTTAGTTCATTAACCATTTTGGTACTTTCTCGTGGTTGCACATGATGGTGATTCTCTAATGAGGGTATAGAGATGCTTTCCTTGTCATGATTATGGTTCATGTGTGGTTCAGTTGGTTTGAGGTGTATATTGTTTGTCAATGCTGTATTAGAATGTAATGGTGAAGTGGGGCAACTGTGAAAACTATCAAAGCTTTGCCCTTCTTCTTTAGAAGGACTTGCATCACAGGCACGTGGAAGCCTGCTATCGAGTTTTAACTTCTCTAGAAAAGAGTTTGGTCGTGCTTTATTGATATCTACTGGCATAGATGACGACTTTTTTTGGTTAATCAAGAGAGCGTTAGCAGGCGTTTTCATACATTCTTCAAAAGGTGACTTGCCAAGGCCTGCATATGCTCCTAGACATGCAGATAGAATACCAGTAGGAAGAAGAGGGTCCATGAGGCTAAGTAGTCTAGATGGTGACGGCACATACTGAACATTAAAAGGAGAGTAAGCTGTCAACAGAGAATCTGGCCTGCGGATTCCGTATTCAGCTGCACGCATGCACACAGCAACACTTAGATTCCCACCTGAAAAGAAAGTAAAAAAAAAACAATTTTAATTATAGAATTAAAAAAAAAAACAATTTAATTAAACATTTTGTCTCCTACTACAAAAGAACAATTGCACAATAAAAATGCCAAAAAACAAGACAAACAAGTAATAGTTTTATGATTCATAACTCATTAAATACTTTTAGATAACGGAATTCTTTTTGGATAGAATGAATTTCAAATGTAAAACATCCAAAATGTCAGAGTTTAAACAGCTTTATGTGTGGTATGGATTGCCTTGGTTTTATCAATTGATTTCTTACAAGAACCGATGTAATAATTGTCGAAATATATATACTAACTCATACCACAGTTACTACCAAAATATGTGGCTTCATAGTTGCTCAGTTGGTAGAGCAATGGATTGGTACTGCAAATTAAGGTAATGGGTTCAAATGAAACCCAATTTTTGGGCGCTTTCCTAATGTAATTGCTTAGTTAACTTCATCATCACCAAATGTTGGCAAGGAAACAAGAAACATAATAGGCTACCTGCTGAATCTCCTGCTACACAAAGGTACTGAGCTGTTGTACCTAGCTTGTCAGCATGTTTTACTGCCCATGCATACGTAAAAAAACACTCTTCCAAAGCACGTGGAAACGGAGCCTCAGGAGCAAGAGAGTAGTCGACAGATATGATAGGAACGTTCATTTCTTTTGCCCATACACGTAAATACATCTAGAATACAAACAAAGAATTCAAGATATTATCAGTATATAGAAAAAAAAGAAAAACCATCAAAAAGCACAGCAACTGCAAGTCTTGATCAGCTGAAAAACAAATATAACAGAGACAGATCATTCTCATAAACTCAACCGTGCATGCAATAATTAATGATTATTAGATGTAGTTTCAAATCATCGTCACTGTATTCTTCACCAGGAATATCCTCATTTGAAATCTCACTTGGATTTGAAACCCCCATAGAATACAGCAGCTTGGATTTGAAAAATTATTTCATATCGACAATGGATAACCTTATTATTTAATTTTCATTTTTTTAGTTTCTTGGATTGAACAAAACAAACACTAATATTATAAATGGTCAAAAAGTCGATATATTTTGTTTGCTAAGTATGCAACTGTAATTACTCTTTAGTATGAGGCTAACTTACCTCATGAGATTTTGATGACTGTGATACAAATCCTCCACCATGAATATGAAGAATTAATCCCTTTGACTTAGGCTTGACCTTTGAAGTACTATAATGTGTACTACCATCTCTTATCTAAGCCAGAAAGAAACATTAGTTAGTAAAACTATCAGTTACTATGACAGTAAGTCAGTACATGGTTGTTGATAATGTGGTTAAAGTAGTTATATGTAGGGATGTAATTATCCCCTTTTTTCGTGAGGCTCGTGCCAACTGACACTTTGGACAGCCAATAATCCTTCTCACATCGACATCTGGGTGCTCGCAATGATCACAAGGCTGTTCTTGAACTGTTTCTTCTTGTTCTTGTAGCTTTGAATTGTCTTCTTGGTCTGAGTTTTCGTCCTGGTTCAAAACTTCTTCTTGGTCAAAATTCTCCGCTTCTTCTTCCTTCGAGAGATCTTGTTCACTGTTGTGGGAGCTCACTTGACTCTTGTGCCTTTCCGCGTCCCTGTCACTGTCATCTATGGAGTGGTGCTGAACCATCCTTTCTGTTTGAAGCAATTCGTTTAAAGCCTTTTTATTTCTAATCCATCTTTTATTGATTCCAAGAAGAAGGAAAAAGGGGTTAATGCGAAAATGTATACATTTTTAGAGGAAAACATGAGACCGAGGCAAAATGCAGTGGAGCGAAAAACTTATAAGAAGTAAAAATGACTGCACTGCTTGTCAGTTGGCAAGGCAAAGAAAGAGAGTTAAAAAAAGAGAGTGGTTGGTAATGTGTCAGTAAATGGTTGGTAAGGTACTGGTATCAGTAAGTGGTTACAGGGCGACTACTGAAACCGGGGCCACCCAAACAAATTTCAAAATAAATAGTTTTTCAGATCAAACAAAAAAATTGTACAGGGTTCTCACCGGCTAAGATGTTTCTTATTCAATCTTGCTCTATTCCATTCACAAATAATGAAAATTAGTAGCATTTTAAGCAAAAAAGTCAAAAATCTGTAGAGATTCTATTGTTCATATTCTCGATCGTGATTGGATAATTATGTTTTGGTGGCCCCAGTTTCAGTAGTCGCACTGTAAAATAGTGTCAACCTACCTGCCCTTCTCTCAATTCATAGGACATCAGTCTCACTTGTACAGGAGCAAGACCCGACCAAGAGCATGGAGGAGCAACATGGACAGTTTCTCCTTGTTCTGTTACTATCTCTATAGGTTCAGCAGGTATATGGAATATAGTGTTGACTTTTAATGCAGGACAAACAAATAATGGAAAATGCTGTGAACACAAATAATGATCTTGATTAACACTTATTAAAACCATGTAGCCTTGGTGAGCACTATTTATTTAGTATTTATAAAATCCATGAATGATTAATGAGCAATTAACAAAAGAATTCACGTCCGTGACGGAGGTTGTAAATCTCATACAGATTTCGTCCTGATTTGCATAAGTTTCAACTTG
>JAUPMH010154110.1:8229-19776 GCA_032270665.1 Metridium farcimen
GAAGATGATGAATGGTGACAAAAATAATGATGATGATGACGATGAATGCGAAGATGATGATCGGTGACAATAATAGTGATGATGATGATGATGAATGTGAAAATGACAGTGATGAGATCTATATTTGTAGTTAAATTTTAGAACATAAATTTTAGTGTTATATCAAGAAAAGGACTCAAGTCAAAGAAATAATGTTTTTGTTACAAGTCCTTTTCAATCTACATCACAATTTCTAAATGACAATTTCTTTTTAAAGACTCTCTGCACGGTTCTATGATCTTGAGTTTATAATTTGCAAATGAAAGAAACCAACCAGACTCAAAAGTGTTAGCACCATTATCTGTTATATCAATACAAGTGCTGCAATTAGTCATGCACACTTCATTTATCTCATTTTCCTTCTTTCCTTTCTCTTGTCTTCTCTCTTTTTCTTTCTTCGAGGGACAATGCTTGATTATTTTCTTATATTTCATGGAGAATTATAGTTAAATAGTTAGCAATTATTTTGATGTATACAACTAACTCCTAAGTTGTAAAATAACAAATTAAAACTTCTGACAAACAATAAAAACCATGCAACCGTACGCATGTTATTACTACAGTTTAAACATTGAATGATGTTGAAAATATTGAACCAATCAAGAAATTGATCGATTAAATCAATCAATTACAAAAATACTCTAAACTTCAGTGAAAGCGCAATGCATATATATGATATAATTTTTAAATAAAATAAACTTAAGGTGATCCCTATGTTTTGCAATGCACACATTTCTGCACAAAGATTACAGAATTGCAGCATTTATGAGTACTTCCATTCCATTTCTATTTGTGTTAAAATTGCTGTTTTTGAGCTCCAAAATCAAACATTATTTCACAGAAAAATGTATTTTATCAATGTTTGCAGGTGTTTTCTTAGAAATGAAATGAACTCAAAACCTACAAAATAGTTGGAGCAATTTTATAGGTAGAATATAACATAGGAATCACCTTAAAAAGATGCAATAAAACTCCATTTATTTATTAATTAAGCATTTCCCTACTGAAGCATCCTGTCCATTTGCTGATCCTTGCGTTCCTTTGTTACCTTAACTCATGTTGTTGAGCTTGTTGAACTTGATGTGGATGGCTTGTGATAATATTTGCAGTTAGGTCTTGTACACTTGCCCTTGACTGCATCTCTGCATATAGTAACCTGCCCATCCATAATCTCAACATTTTCTGGCAGGATAAATGCAAAGTACTGGTTGGAATACAGGTATTTCATGTGAAAGGCACTGATTTGCTGCGAAACACCCATGTTTTCAAGTCCTTAGAAATGAAATTTTGATCTGCTCAAGATTTTCTTCAAGGAAAAATTTCAAAGAAACAATGAAAGGAAACAAAAAGAGATGAAGCAACACCAAGTTCATGCTTAAAGATACAAAAAAAGACAGTAAGGCTAGATTGTAAGGAGTAAAAGCTCTAGTTTTTGTGTGACTTTCAACCACTGAACGTGGTCAAAATGTCTGAAAACTACTTTCATTTTTCAAGAACAATTTCTTATTCATGCAAGCAAGTGTATGAAGGAGGGTTTGCAAACAGTGAGTAAAAGTGTGCACCACAATGGCCAATTTGCATTGAACTGGTTTAGAACTATCCAAACAGGTTTTTGAAAGGAAAAATAGTCAGAAGGGTTTGAAAATGGCCAGATGTTTTGAACTAGTCCAATTGGTTTATTACTAGCTAGTATTTAAAATGGTTTTAAACTGGCCAAACAGGTTTTGAAACTAGTCAGATTGGTTTATAATTATAACCAAACAGGTTTAAAACTAGACAAACTTGTTTTTCCCTGGTCCTGTGTCCATAGTGAAGCCTGCCTTCAATGAGCCAGTGCTGTGAGCAGCTAGCGCCAGCAGCATGTAAGACTAGTTTAGTACAAGAGTACAAGTTGTGTTTAACTAGACAGTACAAGATTTGTACAGTATTGTCTGATTACTGAAATTGTGCAAGTTTGTAGAGCGAGATAGAAATGATGGTCTAGAAATTTGTAATCCTGATTCTATAAAGCCCTTGCCTAAAATACCAATGGGGAATAATCAAACTTGAAAAAATGATACTTTTCAACTTTTCAAAAGATGACCTGAATTTGTAAATCATTGCACTCATTTTGCATTCATCTTTGTTTTACCAAAATAACTGTCATTTTGTATCTTATCAAGAGCAATTCAGAAATCTTCTAAAAAGACCAAAAATTCATGGGTGTCTCGGTAGTCAACTTCAGTTTTTGTGTAAATGATGATGCAATAGACCCTGCAAAACAGGCTGATCAGTGCTTTCCATATTTTTTGGCCTGTAAAGCAGGTTTTCAATAAAGTCTAGTCTCTGTTTTACATTTTGCTTTGCTGAAACATTGTGATTCATTCAATGCAAAGAGATGAAAGAGAACATCACAGTGTTCTGTTTTAAAGGGTCCATTAATTCAACATTTACTAAGAGTTTCAGCAAAAGCACAACAAGCAAGCATAAAGCATGTCAAGCAATCATATCTTTCATAAACCATCTAGAAGTACAGCACACTGCCAAGAAAAAAGACACTTTTGAATGAGCAAAGACAACTCATGTTTTTGAATGCATACCGAAGTCCAAAACTAAAGATGTGCAGTGTGCTGTTTCTCTGGTTGTGCCACAGCAAGACTGCCAAGCATATGATAGCATGGTTGTCTGCAAGCAGTAGAAAGCATTTATGTCTGCAGTTACTCACATCCACTTCTCTACAAATTATATTTAAATATTTACTAAACATTTCTTTTGAAACCTCCCCCATTTTATCCAAGTGATGTTTTCAAAAATTACATGCCAAAACCTTTACAGTAGTTTTTAAAATTAAATGTCACATGAATCATCATTAGTTTTCAGGTACCAATTTGCAAGGGGATTTTCAATTGCAGCTATAGTTACAAATTTCTCTCTCCCAAAAACGTAGACTAAACACTCATGCTATATAAGACATGACATTGCATGGATATAAAAGCAAGAATAAACTGAGAATAAAGAACCAAACATAGAGCCGATAAAGATGCTGTCAAATTAGAGAGAACATAATATTATTAAAATAGTAGTTCTATGGAATTATCTTTACAGAGTTGCTAGAGATGTTGAGAAAAGTGGATGTGAGTAACTTATGCAAAAGCAGCAGCAAAAAGTAGAAAAAATGCTCACTGTCTGTTATATGGGCATAACGACAGGCTTCTCTGTGACACTGGCCAGAGCTAAAGTCTCGACAAACTGGTAACTGAGCTGATTGCTGTAAAAACAAAAAACAAAACATTTTAGCATGAAATGGTATTCACATAATAACAGTATATACAATATCCTGAAAAGAAAGTGATTGAAAAAAGGGTTTTTGAAGATTAAATTGTTAAAACTTATAAACAGCTGAAAAGTTATATCAACCATTTTGCTGTACAAAATAAGGTGTGAAAATCCTGCAAAAAAAAATACAGGATCCTGAAGAAAAACTATATTGATAGTCAAGATAATTTTAAAAATCCTGAAAAATGAAAGGCATTGTCAGTGAAGAACAAGATGTTTTCTTAGACAAAACCAAGAAAGACTTGTTGTACTCACAGTGATGAACTTGGTGGAAAGAAGACACAACATACAGACAAAAAACTATCAAGAACAAGACATAGTTTGTTCTTAAGTTCTGATTTGAAATTCAAGTGACAGAATTGAATGTGTGTGTGTTGAGTGAGAGGATAAGTAACCTCTATCTTACTATTTTGGTTGTGTGTGTCATTGACGGAAAACAGATATTAAACACATTTGGCAATTCATGTCACTTTAATTTCACTCTACAGAACATGTTTATTGGTTTTAACATGTTCAAATACAAAAGTTACAACTGTTTTTGTAATAAAAAGAAATTTTGATTAAAATTACCATCAATTTTGTTACTATGCACTACTTTCACACAATCTTTCCCTCCCTCTTCTGATGTCTCACAAGCAACACAAAGTTTGAGTAAGCAATAGTGTATAGTTACACAATTGGTGGTAAACGAAACAGCAACTTCAAAGCCAGTGACATTAATTAGTAAATAGTTATATAGTACAGTTATATATTTTTATTCCTTTTTGGAATAGAATCAGTTATAACCATTTTATAAGTATTTATACAACAACATGGCTACTTTTAACAAACTAGTTCAACCAAACAAATTGTAAGGATGATTGAGATTGTTTCCAAGGGGTCTCAGTAATATCAAACTTGCTGCAATTGGTATGGATGTTCTTTGGCTGGTACATTCAAATAGACCTAATCGGCTAACACGTTGCTATGTACGTTTCCACCCAATTCAAGACCTTTGGGAATAAGAACTTTTGTTCTAAATATTTTCCACGTGACATTGAAATTCATAAGACAAAGAATCTTATTCCCAAAAGATTTGAATTGGGTGGAAACATACATAGCAACGCATTAGCCGATTAGATCTATTGTTTGTTTTTTTCAGATCGTACATCATAGGCATGCACTTAGGTCTGTGGATTGCTCTCATTCACAGAGCACTTCATCCATATACAATGTAACAGCTATGCCAATGGCACAGAAAGTATCAAGTTGTTGTATAAACAAGTATTATAGTTATTATTGCAGTATATTGTTGAT
This sequence comes from Metridium farcimen, assembly GCA_032270665.1. Taxonomy (NCBI): domain Eukaryota; kingdom Metazoa; phylum Cnidaria; class Anthozoa; order Actiniaria; family Metridiidae; genus Metridium; species Metridium farcimen. The sequence goes on from JAUPMH010154110.1 coordinate 12,880, forward strand.
GATAATAATTGATATGAGGAAACCTAAGTGTGAGCACCTCATTGAAGAATCACTGGTGGACAAACTGACAGTTGATAAGGTTTGCATTCTCACTTAGTGAGCTGATACAAACGTTTATCTTGTCAAGTAATATCACCAATTATATATTGCCGACATTCTAAAACTGCATTACTTATCACTGTTATCAATGATACACACATTACTTTGCCAGTGTTTTGTACTTTGAGATTTTCAGATATGAATTAGGAAACCTCTGACAGTTGGTATGTTTGATATTTGAGATAAAAGAAGCCAAATACACACTTACCCATTTGCACATTTGATCATATTCATATACAAATTTGTGTGTTGCAGTGCGAATCGAAAAACTGTGGGCACCCAGAAATATTTTAGAAATCGTTTATTGTTCGTTGAACAACTCACAAACACACTCCACATCAATCACATCAATCAAACTTATTGCAGTGATATAGTTGTTCTGAGCTGTTCAACGAATAATAAACATTTTCTAAAATATTTCTAGGTGCCCACAGTTTTTTGATTCGCACTGTAAAAGTATTGAACAAAATTATTAATGAAATCAGTGTCAATAATGCAGTTCTAGCTATATGAATTAACCAGTGTCGACTAAAATGAAATTTTAATTTTCACCCCCTAGCTCTTTTTGAGTAATAATATTACAAGTATTTATTAAGATAATTACTTGTTAATTTTAAGGTGCTTACACAAAGGAAACATTGAAATTGCTGTTGCTAATAATTATATCTACAGATAAATAATTTAATCTTGGTGATAGACTATACAAAATACTAATTAATCCTTTTTGGTGAAGGTATTCTGAAATACCATAATATTTTATACAAAAGTCTAGTAACATATTTAATTAAAATAGTGTATGTTGAAGATAATAAATATTATGTCAACGGTTATCTAGTAGAAATCGTTTCTTTTTTTTCTTCTTCTAGTGGTACATTTAATATACCAACATTTCTTATCACATTTTCTTCATTCATTCATTCATTCTTGGTGTATATAATTAAAGTGATAGTATATTTAAGTGTTAGCTAGTATTTATTACAGTGATGTTATTAAAGTTATAGTTTAATCATTATCATTTTTATTCTATTATACAATTAATTTAAACCATCAAGGAGCCTGGTCATAACAGTTCTATTCCACGGCAGAAGCAGCCATAACTGGAATGTCCAGTTAAAGTTTTTGTCCAGTTAAAGTTTAACTTGGTGTAATAAAACTGTTATGAGGCTTTAGAAACGTTAACTAAAGGCTCCTTGGTGATTATAATAATAATAATAATATTACTTATAGGTTTACTTCAAGTGACATCATGCATCCATGAAATAGTTAGGAATAAATTGTTTTGAAAGTTATAGCACTTGCTATCAACAAAACATGAACAACAGAAAGTTTAACTAGGGCAAGCTCATAATAAAAGTGAAAAATTATCATGTCAATTTTGTTATGGAATCATTTTTGCACAAATGATGGGTACATATTTGGTAATATTTCATGGATATATGATGTGAACTCTAATATAGTCTTACCTCAAGAATATATAAATTTTATTGAAGCTGTAACTTTACGTTAAGATTCTAAGCATTACCAGTAATCATTGTTTATCATAATTAACGTTCTTTTTCCACATTGTTCTGTAGTAATTTTCCAACAATACTTTCATCATACGAAACACCATTACTAGACCAACAAACTCTTGAGATACCGCACTGCAGTATATTGTCTTTCTTGCCTTGAAGATCATCAAGTTAAATCCTTGTTGCACAAGTTGTACACATGTCCACAGAATAGCTACATCAATTTATTTTACATCCAGTAAAATACTTCTCTTCCTTCCATACCATTTCTTTGGCCATTTCCAATAAAAATGCCAGAATTAATATTTAAACTCTTGTCGACTTCCACATTGATGACGAGACGTGGAATGATTATCTGGTGTAATAAGCATGCCATGCTAGATTGGTATCACCCATACAAGATTGATCTCTCCGCAGCTTTGACCAATCTGTCCATTGCCACCAAGATATTTTAAAATGAGCTTGGACTACTGTAGGCAGGACCTGGCCCAACACTATAATAGTATCCATTGCAATACTGCATGTCAACAGGCTGTGGCGCAGAATTCATCACCTGGTACTGGTAAGGTTCGTATGTTTCAAATTGCTGTGGTGGTGTTAAGGATGTCGGCGCTGGGATATATGTCTGTGTTGGTTGTGGTGGTGACATGTTTTGTGGAGTCGGAGGAGGTGTTGCCACTTCCATTGGGATATAGTTACCTGCGGCCGGTGGAACCTGTTGCCACTAATTAGATAGAATTACCAAAACATTACAATGTTACCATTATTGCTAATTGTTGAGAACATTACTATGTTAGCATTGTTGCTTATTCTTGAAAATTAATAAAGTTTTTGAAGGATTTTTATGGTAGAGACTGTTCGAAATATTCATCAAATTTGAATTTAGTTTTAGTGAAAATTTATTGAATATAAGATATTGGCATATCGATGAAAAGCATTTTCTTTGAAATATCTTTGCAATATAGTTGTACTATATATTACAGAAAAATATCTAAAAAGAATCAAACTATTATCAGTTACCTACAACTGTATTATATATAACTATATTATACACCAAATCAAAATATGGTAAGGAAATTGAATTTATTTTTGACGGCCAAGCCTCATTTTGATGTAAATTAGAATGAATCTTCACTTAAATGATACTTGATATGGTTATGATTTGATTTGTAAATCAATTGTAAATGATCATGACTTTGATAAGTAATTAAACAACATCGTAGTTGGATAGCAAGTTGGTTACATATAGTTAATGAACAAAACCATTGTCTTGATAGTGTAGACATCATGTTGAACCCATTCCAAAAATCGCTGTCACCGCTGAAGCTACAGTCCACACTCTTAACGCTGCAAAGGTTGTCAGTATTTTGTCAAATGATTTGTTTGTTGTATTTATGACTATATTTATTATCATGTCAAGCTGTTACAGTGGTAGTTTTGGAACAGAATATTTTGGAAGGAAACTTGTAATAAATTGATCTTAATTAAAGCAATGATAAAAATACCAACATGCTTTGCAGCCATGTGTGTTGACTGTAGCTTCGACTGCGGCAATGATTTTTGAAATAGGTGTACATATCATTACTAAATACTGTATCAGAATAAAAATATATTAATCAACAAGTCCATTAATATAAAGCACGATGACTTGTCACAGAATACTCGTAGTATAGATATTGAACACAGTTCTTGTATGGGGACGTCATGGGTCAATTGTCACTAAAAAACAGACCAAGAACTGGACAGAAAACTAAAGTCTCTACCTCAATGGTGATAACAATGCTACAAGGGTAACAAGTGGGTGTATATGTGTGTTACATATATAATGTTATTAACATGATAACAATGAAAGACCAATCTACCTGAGGCTGTTGTGGTCCAAACATCTGTAGACCTGGTATAAGAGGCACTGGAAAGAATAAATAACAACTATTAACATCAAATTACAATGCCTTAAAAAAAGACCATGAGTTGCCTTAAAAAGGCAAAAAACAGTAAAACTAACACGCAAGGAGTCCTCAATGATGATTTTTCAAATGGATTTTGTTATCCAATAGGAGTTTGTGTAAGAATGAGCATCACTAAGATCAAACTTAATGAAGGAAAAGTCAAGATGTGATATGCAGGCTAAGCCACAATTGTGAGTAATATTAGTATGCCATTATTCCCTTTCCATGCTTAATGTGTTTAAGTTTGTCAATTACCTGTATGTAGACCAGGAAACTGCATGGCTCCAATCCCCTGGTGGAAGGATTGAGTATTTAGTCCAGGTACAAAGATAGGTACTTCAACAGTTGCTGTTTGTTTTCGTAGTGGCTCACCAGGAGTCTAAAACAGCGAGTACAACAAAATGAGTACCACAAGAAAAAGAATAATTTATTTGTCCCAGTACCATGTGGTTGTTAAAATAAAAAGTTGATTAAAACATATTAAAAAGTTGAGAAAATACATTAAACAAAAGTGTTATCTTGTTTACTTGTGTAGGTATTTGCTTAGGAAAAGAAATGTCAACATATTATTATAATATTTTGGTTGGCTTTTGCCGTCCACTGTCAGATTTATTACTGAATGTATTTGTTAATTTGGAGTTGGTGTCAATACTAATAAATATTAAATAAAAACAACGATATTAAAAACATGCCTCTATTAATTCATCATTTTGTCTATAAACAATCAACTCTTCACTAGACACAATGAGAATGTTCAAATTCAATGAATTAGCTTTTTCCAGTTCACCTTATCAGAATGACCATATACATGTAGAGTACTGACAATTATTGATATATTCAAGTTGAGGCTGTCCACAAATTCATACAGTTAAAAAACCCACAACTTCAAACTGTCATTTTGGGTCTAATTAAAAAAGGATTATCAATAACAGGTCACTTTGCAGATATAATGACAAGAAACTATTGTGAAAAAACTGTACTCCTCACAGCTTAGAAAGATACAAAGATACTACAGCATATGTTGCTGCAGTTTCGTAACGTGGTCATTTTGACAAGTACACACAGGTATACAAAAATACATGGAAAACGATTAAAAAACATTTGAAAATTTCCTGCCTCAGTATGCACGTGCGTATTTGCGTAATAGAAGCTACTCCCCTGTGTTGGTTTCGTCAAAGTGAGAGTTGATTGTCTATAGATAATCTATTGATTTGTTCATGCAGTATTGCAAAGCAAGCAGTTGCAAGCTTAAGTATTGCGGGTAAATACAAGCAACACAAGAAATAATTCAACATCACAGACATATATAAGCATGGTGGTGGGACATGAACTGATGTTTGTACAAAGTCACTCTTGGTACTTACAGAGCTAACAGAGCATACAAAACTTACAAACAACCATTGAAACTCATATCATTCAAGTTATTTCAAGTGAACAAAAACAAAACATTGACCAAAAATGACAAATATTGTTCAATACGTTGTTAATTAATGTAGATGAAATTTTTTTTTATTAATTTAATAAATAAAAGAAAAAAAATGATAATTGATTATGTAATAAACAACAAAATGTTTTAGTCAAAATTTAATTGCATTGTAGTTTTATAATTATTTTGAAGTAAAATAAATTGTGGCATTTGTAAGTTAAGTATGCCTTGTTAAATGAGAAAATCATAGCTCTTCTGTAAGTAAGAAATTCTCCAAAATAGCAATCAAACAGGTAAAAATTTAGCTGACTTAATGAAAGAAGTTTCATAATATATAGTGGATTAGTGCATGTTTGTAATCAAACATTCAGTTCATGGCCATGATTCTATACCAGCTCTGAAATAGACTCATGAGCTCTCTTGCGGGAGGAGCCAGCATCCAGCTAACAAGTGAGCAAGAACACAGGTAAGTGTGCACAGCAGTGGCGATGAAGAAAGCAGCAGCACCATGAAAGAAAGGTCAAAACACGGCCAATCAATGCAAAGCATTATTGTATAGCTTATTCAATACAGCATTTGACAGTAACAACTGAAACACTTTCTCCTTGATGGCAGTTGTTTTATCAAAGTGTACATTATTTTGGGTTCCAAATTAATTTGTCTCGTTGTTTTCATTTTAAAACTAAAACAGACACTTCACTCTCAAAGTGCATAATGTTCTAGTTTTTGATAATAACATTTCAAATTCACGCTTTTTCTCTAGTTAAAATATGCAATTCAAATATTCATTTTAATTAAAGTATTCTGTTGTTAACATGACTGCCTAAGGAGTTAATGACTGCCATAAGCTGTTACTGTCAAAGGCCTTGATAGTGCCAACGACACAATGGGAAATACAACTTTCAAATCTTGACACATGACATCAAGCAGCTTTGTTTCAAGTCATAAGCTTGTACAGTTCTCATTGGCATAGTGAATTGAATGAGCTATATCAGTCTATAGAGTGCAATTCCAAAACTATAACCTCTCATACAGCAAAGGAAATATAAATTTGTATAAAGGGAATCTCAAGGGAGGGAAATTTTCAAAATGTACAACAAAAGTAAGAGGATTCAGGAGGGGGAGGGAGTGTTGATTCAATATATATTTCCTTCCTGGTTAAGTAAGGTTATTTGTTGAAACTACACTTCGTATATACAACAAAAGTACAACAATGGCATTGAAAAACTGAAACCAAGAGGAGAACTATAAAAATTCTGAAACAAGAAATTCTAAAACAATGTTATGCGGTAAATGTCAAGCAAGATCTTGAAGATAAAAGAACTAACAGCTGTAGCATGCATCTAGTATGGCATAATGTCATGCACATCAAGGTGCCTCATGGCACACTGTCCATCAAGGCACCTAATGGCACACTGTACATCAAGGCACCTAATGGCACACTGTACATCAAGGCACCTCATGCTCATGGTGCACTGTACATCAAGGCACCTCATGGCACACTGCACATCAAGGCACCTCATGGCACACTGCACATCAAGGCACCTCATGGCACACTGCACATCAAGGCACCTCATGGCACACTGTACATCAAGGCACCTAATGGTACACTGTACATCAAGGCGCCTCATGGCACACTGTACATTGAGGCACCTCGTAGCACACTGCACATCAAGGTGCCTCATGGCACACTGTCCATCAAGGCACCTCATGGCACACTGCACATCAAGGCGCCTCATGGCACACTGTCCATCAAGGCACCTAATGGCACACTGTACATCAAGGCACCTCATGCTCATGGTGCATTGTACATCAAGGCACCTCATGGCACACTGTACATCAAGGCATCTCATGGCACACTGTACATCAATCATTCAACAAATTGACACATATATTTATCTGCTTTTGTTTC